>PNEQ01091491.1:0-33897 GCA_003012365.1 Medauroidea extradentata | reverse complement strand
TAAGGGTGCTCGGTACGGTATGCTAAACAGCGAGAAACATGTGTACCGTTATTGAACATTATTGAGGGAACGAATGAAGTTAAAGTATACCGTTTTCGGAAGTAGGTGTCGTAAAGTCGTATAATTGTCTAAGACATTTGACGTATATAAAAATCTTTTAACTTTGTTAAGAAAAAAATCTGGAAAATAAGCCTTTTTTAAAATGATTTAGTTACTTGTAGTAGAGTAATGCAGCATGAATAACACATAAAACCATGTCTTAGATTTGTTCCTTACCATGCTGTATAGCATGTTGCAATCTGAACATTTCTAGAATAACTATTATCTTGTAAAAACAGTAATTAAAACTAAATAATTTCAATTTTTTACACGACGAAAACAGGACCTCTACTTGTGGAGATATGTTGCTTCTATCCCCAGTATCTTGAGTGAACGCGGAGCAGTTATGAGAGGACAATAAGTGGCAACTCATGTTACCAAAACTGACAGGGATTATCTGCAGCGCCCGATCTATCAGCTAGAGCCAGATTCTCACGAAAATGCCATGAGTCCTATGGTAAAGACGAGTGAGGAGTTATTTTATTCAGTTTTGTTTTTGTGTAGGTTACGAATATTATAACGCATAAAACGAAATTTCAATGTTGTTACATTTATTTAAAATACTAAATGAAAGCCAGCGATTTCGATTCCTGGGTTAGCATATTCGTATTCTACAGGAAATACTGAATAAAGTGATACCTCACTCGTCTTTACCGCATGATTGAAGCCATTTAGTCACTCAGCTGATAGACTAACAAGCCTGTTCCCTTGTCTCAATTGGTTCATTACAAGCTTACGTTAAGAACGTTCTACGTTTTGAGGATACATATATAGAAAATTGCGTACAAGTTATACAATACAAATAATAAAACTACTTGGTATTGATCAATTTATTCTTCAATACACCATACATACATTAACATCCCTCAGTAATGTTCAATAACGGTACACATGTTTCTCGCTGTTTAGCATACCGTACCGAGCACCCTTAAATACTTTTTACATATTTTTGTATTTTTGTTTTGTTTTACACAATCTGTTGGTTGTATCATTTCGATGACGTTTTAATAAAAGCAAGAAAAGCTGTGAGTTGTTTACAGATAGGTACAGCTGTTTAGCATTTGCTTCAAACTGTGCGAGTTGTCTTGTTATGCATGCTGCACTAGCTTAGGTCCTTGAACATAGTTTACTAAATAACTTATTCACTCGCACTTACGCTCTTGTCATATATACTAGAATTCTGCGTTTGTTGGCCAGACTGTCGGTACTACGCCTCCACTTCGCAGTTCGAGGAAGGAATGTGTTATCTGCACAACAATCTCTGCGCGCATCATGTTTCCCATTGCCTGCCATTGGACTCACAGTGGAAGAGGTGTCTAACGACCATCCAAGAAAATATACAAATATTAAGCTAGTTTGACGCAATGTCCTTGTCGAGCCAGACAGCCTTAACGACAGTTATCTTTTTAAACATAAATGGGAGCCGATATCGTAAAATCGCTTCGTAACTTTGTTATGACTGATTTAAACTGCATACACTAATTTTGTCGAGTCAGAAGACTGCAAAATAGTTGCTAATTAGTTAATTAACGAAATTTCCTTTTAATTGATAAATTAGCTATACTCATAATACAATTTGTCTCGAAAAATTACATTGCATAGTAAAACCAATTTGCAAAAAAGTTACGAAGCAATTTTACGATATTGACTATCGTATGGATTTAAAAAAAATAATTCTCTCGAAAGTCGAGAAGCTCGGGCCCAAGCCCTTAAGGGCGCCGCCTACCTGCGCGTTAGAGGCTCAAAAACGACGGAGACATAAGGGCGACCTTGAAGCGTACATAAAATACCGCATCGCCTCAACCACCCAAGTGCTGCAAGCTTCCGCCGAACTGTTTTTACTATAGGACTTGAAGCGGTGACCATGTAATTTTATTGGTAGAAAGTCTGCAACTAAGTTCAGAGCGGGTGGCAATCTGAGTTTCACGTATATCCGGTTAATACTTTTTTATGTACGCCTGTCTGAAAAGGCCGTTTTTAGCTATGTTGGAGGGCTTATAAACAGTGTTTTTAATCAGCATGGTGTCGTAACAATGAGGTTCCGACCTTGTCTGAAGTTAGTTTTCTTTTCGTACGTTGGCATAATGGGCACACGTGGAATATTTTCGTAGAAAAAAAAACCGTTTACTAACACAGGCTAGTTTTTCAATGTTCTGAAAACTGTGAGCGAATAAGTATTTTCGTGCCCACAAAACACCGAGAAACACATGCCCATAATATTGTTCTATATTTTTATATCTCTAGCGATTTTTTTCTCTTTTCAGTGCAGAAAATGGTTTTCGCGCGAAAGTGGAACATTGAACGGTTACTGAGACACACGTAATATAATTTAACACGTAAAGCCATACCCTTGCTCTGGCAAGAATTCCAGGGTAGGCAGCGCCCTCTAATATTGTAATGACTACTACATTTGTTGTTAACATCACCACATAATTCAAAGAATAATCTTCATTGCGACAAAGCTACATTGCAGTGTATTATCTTTATTATAAATACATATAAATGTTTGTTTGTTCACCTTTTAAGCGCTCCTACACCATTTAACCGATTGCTACAAAACTTCGGTGAGTTGTTCGTACGCCCGTGAAGGTTTCTAACTAAAAAAAATCCTTTGAGAGGAAGAAAAGGTAGGCAAGACTGGACACATAGGCAGAGCGGGGTTTCCAAAATATTAAGTTTTAGTAAATGTTTTCAAAACATCGTATTGCACAATTTACCACTATATAAACTGGTTATCTCTCATAAATAGTATCGCATTGAGTTGTAAACACCGCGAAGGAAGTTGTGGGTACCAGATAGTATTGTTGCATTCTGTGTTTCTGAGGGCGGACTGGATGGGGCCTGTGTCGAAACACCTTGTGGGCTGGCCCATGACTCAAAGCACGGGTGTCTCATAGTGGGAATCCCGCCGAAACTACGTCATAGATACCTGTCCCAACTGCGTTTTTGCCCTGCGAAGCGGCCTACGTGACTCGAATCACGTCCGAAACATGATGAAATGTCTAATTGTAGACCCCTGTAATGCGGTTATTCCCGGACTGTTTTGAGGAGTATAAAACCGCAGAATCGGCACATTGGGGGATAGTTCGCTATTGGTCGTGATAGAGGAAGGTGCTATGGTTGTGGAGATAGACTGGTGAAGACATCTTGGTGACGTCAGAGTCTACTGTGAGGCGGCAGGTGGCTACTTTCCGAGCAGTGTTGGACGAACCAAGAGGACTGCTGCGGCGGGCTGACGGGCGAAGGAGGTACGCGACGGGAGTCGAACCGAAGACTTCAAGAGTGAAGACAGCGGTGCACTCGGGGTGCTGCGCAGTACACGACGATTCATCACCACGGCGGACTATTAAGGTTGTACACTGTCACTATTTGAAAGACTGTTGATTGGATATATGACTGAATTTTATTGTGATTTGTACTGTTTAATTAATTGATGGTAGAAATTTTTTGTGCTTTAATTGTCAAAGTTAATTAACGTGTCTGTGACACAGTATTAATTGTGTGCATAACTAATTGTGTTGTGAGTTATAGTTGATTACTGTTTTGTGTATTTTGTAGCTTTGTGAGCTATTAAATCCAGTACATAATTTAACTCTTTTATTTCTAATTATAAGACCTCTATCCCAAAAGAACTCATGGGAATTGCCCACATATAAAGTTATGTCTCAAACTTGTAACAGTATTTAATAAAAACAATTCTCTACAGCAGTAATATTTGTAGTGACGAACAAAGTGGTTCTAGAATGCGACCAGTCGGCTAAACGATAAGGTATTTGACATGTATGTTCGAGGAACGATGTTGGCGGTCTCTTTGAGGCCACCTTGCCTCCTTACCAGTTTCTTGGTATCGTGGGTGTCGGAATAAGTCGACATAGTGGCGAGGTGCGTGCATGCTTACTACAAACACAGTACCACTCGTACGGTCTCGAGATGCCGCGAAACTGATAGCAAACACTGTAGCGTGAAGGAAGCCGCCTGCCATAGTTCTCAGAAGAGGAACGTACACGAGCGGTACTAGGCGTACGACAATTATGACAGCATACCAGATCTCTTTTATCTCGGTACCTTAAAATGAGATTACTTTGCACCCCTGTAAATAACTTTGCACCACACGATAAATTTAATTTCACACGAAATTTCCAAAATACACTTTATTCAAAATTAATGTTAATTATATAAAAATTCTGAATGACGATGTCTTCATCAGTTTAAGAGCCTGAAAACCATTACATACAACAAAAATATGTTGTTCAAAGTTACCACAAATTGTGCGATTTAACCCCACTTTACAGTACAAAAAACACCCACATTTATTGTCAATTAATCCGATAAAATTAACTTATTAAATTTAACTTAAAGTTATTAAATTTGTTTCACTTTTCGTCATTTATTAAAAAACTTAAACGTATCTCCACGAGGTAGATTAGCTTAATATTTTCTAGATGTGAATTTTCTTAACGGTTAGACAACTTTCGGGTAAGTCTTCGAGAAGGCAAATTTCTTTTGACACATAATTTTTCAAGAACTATCAGAGCTTAAATTTTAATGAATGACGAGAAAATCGTCAGAAGTAATGTATTAAAACTTAAATTATTTTCTTTAACAGTAAGGAATTATGATTTTAATTGGTTGCTTATCTACTTCAAGAGCTTAATCTTGTAACTAAACTACACCGACAAACACCGGCAGGTGATTCCTTATGAAGAAACAAGCATAAATTATATTTTGCACTTTTCGCCTTAACTTAATATTAAATGAGTAAGGAGTCTCTGACTATCGAAATTTATAATCATATTTCCCCAGATTATAGCAAACTAAACGACATAAAAAACAATATCTTCAGCATTACTTAATATTGTTCGGAACATCAACCAACATAATACCTTCCACCCTTATGAAAATAATAGAGGCGCTACCCTCTAATTGCATACAACAATTTAACCGTCAGGATTTTGGTACATTTTAAGATGGTTTATTGAGAAATGAGACCTGTGTAACAAAAAAAACCCTCTTGTTGCAACTGTCTAGGTCATACCGTTTATGCTTAAAACACACTTGAATAATTCGCGCAGACATACAGAGCCTAGAGCATAGACAATCCTGCAAACATCCATGTGATGTTTGCAGCGTACAGATGAATGTGGACATTCACTGCAAACAAGTAAAATACTGTTAAAGTTTGTTGCTAGCATTCTGCGTACATATCGTAGCAGTTGTGAACTAAAATGGTAGGCCCCAGGTAGCTGAAACATGTGTAAATGATATTGTGTTCGTCCTGCTGATAATAAACCAAACACGAATAACTTTGTGTGGCAATACTTGAAAAAGAAAAATAATAGTACAGTGTCGGTATCAACATTATTTCTTCTTCAAAGAATGGCAGCTACAACCACCACGGTGGTCTATTGGTCACGATGCTTGTCTCCCTACAAGGCGATACGGTTTTCATTACCGCCTGGTTTCACGCCAATTTTCACATGTGGGAATCGTGCCGGTACGATTGCGGTTGGCCGTTGGCTTTTTATCGTGAATCGCCCATTTTCCTTATCCTCCATTCCCAGTACAACTCCGTGTTCACACTATGTCACCCCTATTTGGCTCTCAAAATCTTAAATGTTACGATCCGTCCGAATCTCTTAATTCACTCTGTCAGTATTCCTAGAAGAAATCCTTTATGCTTGTTGCTGATTCAAACATCATATAAACGATTTTACGTTTGTTGTTTTTTGTGGCTGTTGGTGTCTGTATTTGTTTAATTTCAATACTTGTGTACAGTACAGGTGCGGATCCAAAGGGGGAAGGGCATGCCGCCATGCCCCCACCCCCCCTAAACTCTAGCGCGACCAGTGTCATTCGGGCAGGAATTTATTCCGTTATCTTTGATGAAACTACGGACTTATTACACAGATAGCAGTAAGTCTAGTTCTACGCTATGTGCACGAGGAAAATATAAGAGAAGACTTTATTGGATTCATTGAGGCTTTCCACCATCTTCGAACACCTCAGGATATAGACAGCGAAGATGTAAGCAGTAAAGGCAAAACAGTAGGTAGGATGACTGTTAATCCTCAGAGTTCACACACGAGTGCCAATGAAGAGCTTTCTCTTAGGAAAACATTTGGGAAATATTGTTTTAGAACAATTAAAAAATATGGGACTTCCTATACAGCAGTGTGTGGGCATTGGCACAGATGGATGTTCGGTCATGACCTCAGAAAAGCGAGGAGCAGTTGCCGAAATTAAAAAAGAGGCTGAAAACGCATTGATGACCCCGTGCTATAGCCATGCTCTCAACAATTCAATTTCAAAATGTAGTGAGGTCCCACCCACAAAAAATTCAGTTGCAACTATGAAGGAAACCATTTCATTTTTTGTCTTCTTCAGCGAAGAGGAACACTGTCCTGCTTGAAAAACTAGGTTGTCAGCTGCATGGTCTTTGTGAGACAAGATGGGTAGAACGCCACGATGACGTAATTCAGTTTTCCAGTGATCTGCCAAAAATATTATCTGCTTTGGATGCAATATGTGCATGGCGTGATCTTGTTACTGCTGGAAAAGCGTATGTTTTATCGACAGCACTTCGTGACAGCCAGTTCTTAGTATCAGTGTCTTCCCTAAGTGACCTATTATCCATCACGCTTCCACTTAGTAGGTTGCTACAGAAGCCATCGTTCGATCTGGTTGGTGCTTCAAAGGAAGTTTCAAACACAATCAGTGTTCTGGCATCGCGCAGAGAAAAAGCAGAAGAGCATTTCAGTAAAGTGTTGTCTGAAGTTGAGACACTTGTCAATGATCTAGATATTGACATTAATATCCCACGCCGCTGCAGTCGCCAAACCAATCGCGCTAATTATTCGATAAGTTGTGATTGTAAAGAAGAATACTTCAGACTTGCTATATATGTGCCCTTGCTGGAATATATTTTAGCTTATCTACGAGAGAGGTTTCCATCTGAAACTCTTGATGTTTTTAATAATTTATCCTTCAATAACTCCCAGAACGATTATAAGACACAAGAAGGCAAACGATGAACATGAGCTTGATGACAGGAACATTAATGAATTAATCCATAGTTTTCTACCCCTTATGAAAGTAGATGAAAGAATTGCACCTGTCCTTCTAAAAGGATAATTTTCCCGAAGAAAAAGTACCACAGAATGTTATTCAGGCACTTAACAGCTGCGACAAGGATGTGTATCCTATAATTCATCGGTTACTTCACATACTTGCAACCCTTCCAATCAGCAATGCCCGTTCACAGAGGAGTTTCTCTGCCCTTCGACGATTAAAAACTTGGCTGCTATCACGAATGTTGGAAGACAGGCTGACAGGACTTGCACTTCTACATGTACACCGAGACATACCAGTAGACGTAGATAAGGTTATTGACGATTTGCAAAGTCAGGGAACCGAAGGATTCCTTTTTTGTTGCAATTTATTAGGTGTTTATCCATAGCATAACAACATGATTGTTTTGTAGTTACAGCCCGTTAAATGTTAAGTGATGTGATAACATAAGTAGGTGATATATGAAGCATGGAATTAGTTATTTTTAGTTCAACTATTCATTGTAACATATATTAAATGCTTATATGTAAAATGTATCTTTTACCCAGCAGCAAGGATATATTTTTAAAATATTTACTGAAATATTTGTTTCATATTTAACAATTTTGCAGAAATATTACAGCAATGTTATAGGTAACCCATTGCAAACGAAACATTGTTGCAACATTTTATAATGTTTTTAAAATATTATTTAACTGTAAATAAAACATATAAAAATATTTTGTCATTCAAGTTTTTCAGATATCATTTTGCAGTTATTATTTATTTATTGTATAAATAATGTTATACAAACAACATGTTACAAATGTTTTTTCTTTTGCGTTTTTTCAGGCAACATTTTAAAGATATCATTAAAAAATTTTGTTATTAAATATTGTAATTGCAGTTTAGTAGTATTGAAAAAATGTTTTAAAATATGTTCTTGCTGCTTGGGTAGCAACAAACAACTTTTAATTGTATTCAAACTGGACTAGTTTTATGTGTGTATATATTGCAGTGGCTTCAATTAACCGGAGCGTGGAGTGTTGACTATACAATGTGTTCAGTGTAAATATTGTAAATTAAATAATGGTAAATTAAATTATTGTAAAAGTCTAAAACTCTTAAAATATCACCATTTGGCACCTTAAAATCCAAAATTTTCCGGTGGAGGGCCCCCGGACCTACGCTTTGACTTCGGGTATACTATACATACTTTCTAAGGCATGGCCCCCCGCCCTAAATTCATTGCTGGATTGCTGGATCCGCCACGTAATGCTTTGTTTTTTAAATGCCTCTCACCCAGGATCGCAACCCGCACAACTACTTCTGCATGTGCATTGTGTAAGTAGCCTACACTGCTAGACACTTGCTGTCTGTTACGCATGCATACTTTTTATTTGATGAATTTAGCGAAAAATGTTTATTGCGAGAAGACTTAGCTCTCTGAACTGATTTTGTGTTAACAATTACACCCATGTTACAAATTAAGAGAATGTCATGCATGACCTACGACATTTTCATAGGTGTAACATGTCCGATTTATTGCTCATCGTGTGGGGATCCTAAACGTTTATGCGAATCAATTACTTTTAAAATTTCGACTTTTAGGAGATTGCATGTTTTAGAGAAACATTGAAAAAGAAAAATAATATTACAGTGTCGGTATCAACGACCACTCTCAATACTTTTACATTCTCACAACTTCCTTCCACTCTAACAAAGGGTTTCAACTATCTCTGTCTGCTTGCCCATCACAACGACCCCGTCTTGTCCTTTGCTGCCCCTCTACACCCTGATATACACCACTCTGTTCCACCCACCTACTTACATCACCTTTGTTACTTCCACATTTGTTTTCCCTACCTGATGTATTCCCTTGCATATGGGGCTAGAATGAGAAACCACATGTTGCGTCTGTAATTACCCTTCTGAGTGTTTATTATATATGATAGTTACTGTGGTCTAATTTGCCCCACCTGCCCGTAGGTCCTCAAGTCAGTCATCCAAACTGCGACACCATCATTAAGATCCTGTAAGTTACATACCCTATGCCTTTTATTGTTCTGAGCTGCCTGCTTAGTACCTTGCTGGTATTCAGGGTTCTGCACAGTTTCAGATGATATTGCCGGTTCCAGCTGTGCTGTAAAACCTTGTAAGTCTTTGATGCCTAAAACCTTACATTTTTTTCTACTTTAGCCAGCTGTTATAACTCGTAATTTGCGTTGAATTCTGGCAGTTCTATTGTAAATGTCAAAACATCGCTGTATGTGTATGAAGTACTGAAAATTTGTGTTTACCAATTCATAAATCACAGCTTTCATCACATCTTATTACACGTAAGTTACTGATATTTAAAGCACGTATTTGCACTGAGATATACCCTGATTCAATTGTAACAAAACATGCAGCAATTTGTTTTTGCATTGCAATTCTGGATGATTGAGGTTTTATTATTATTTTATAAATCTTTATCATGTAGCAACAGTACAATGCAAACTTAGTGTTTAGTTTCTGATACATCGTATGTAAAAAAGGAAAATGTACATGTTGACTGTGTATTTGGTATTGACGTAGAAATAATATTTCCCAGGATAATTACGAATGAACCAAGATAATGTGTGGCACAAAGTAATGAGTTAACTAGAATAAGAGAATCAAATCAAACATGCCATTCTGATTCTGGAGGATTTGTTCAGAACAAAATGGGGTACAATTTAAAGATTTTTCCATATTAATGACACATGAGCCCATACGCCCTTAGCTAACACCTCTGTTAACAAAAACCCCACATAATTATATTTCTTTGCAAACATATTTGTTATGGTACATCAAAAATGGGCTAAAGAGCATTCAAAATTCTTGGAATGGTTGTGGATACTGAGAGTGCAACATATAGGAGCATTTTAACACTTCGTAATGGTGTTGAAACAGTGACAAAGAGGTCTGTATAAGAAGGTGAATTTCTTGTTGGTGAAGATGGAGCACTGGAAGTTATACCACATGCCAGTGCAGATGGCGAGTAAAATATTAAACCTACTGGTTACTGTAATTGAAATGCACTTGGTGAAAACATTTCTACAGATAAAGGACATGTTAATTCACACTCACTAGATGAAAACATTTCTACATTTTAAGAACACGTTAGTTCAACAATTTTTACAGGTCAAGAACTTGCTAGTTCTAATGTAGCAGACGAAATACTTTCTGCAGATGAAGGACATATTAATTCAAATGCACCAGATGAAAACATTTCTGCAGATCAAGAACATAGCATGGATAGTAGTGAAAATAAATATCAGAATCCTGATGATCCTAATTCACAGACTGAGAAAATCAATGCTGAGATGGGCACTGAAAAAGACGGACGTGTACAAAGATGGAAAAAACGAACATTGTCAACATATCCAGACTGGGAAGGACAAAAAACAAACGGAAGATAATGCAAGTCCTTGCATATAATGGCACAAATAAAACAGAACAGGGCTGGGATTACAAGGTTGAATGAAAGCCTAGAGAACTGAAACCACCGTGTAATTGTTTAATTAGCCAGAAACCATAAAAAAAATCATGTGCACCAGCTTTTACGAAGAAGACAGGAAAGCTATTTTGTATTAATTTTGGGAGGAAACATTGAAACCTTGTAGATACTGATTTGCCTAAAGATACTATACACAAGATCAATACAGCGTCACGACATTCTACAACAACAACATTCCATGAGGTGTTTGAGGAAATGAACTTAGTCTCTTTTCTCCTAAGAAAGATCAATGTTGTCTTTGCTGCAATTTCCTTGCTGGTATTGTCTTGCTAGACATGAAAAATGTTCACATCGAAGAAAAAGATTCTGCAAGGACAGAGAAAGCAGCTGACAAGGAGAATG
Source organism: Medauroidea extradentata (assembly GCA_003012365.1). Taxonomy (NCBI): domain Eukaryota; kingdom Metazoa; phylum Arthropoda; class Insecta; order Phasmatodea; family Phasmatidae; genus Medauroidea; species Medauroidea extradentata. The sequence goes on along the minus strand of PNEQ01091491.1, from coordinate 22,868 downwards.
CTAAACATATTTTTTTACCGTGGATATGCAATCCACTATGCTGTGCCCTTCCCTTAATGCCTCTTCTCTGTACTACGGGATGAAACAGAAAGTGCATCATTTCACAATATATAATTTGAAAACAAACGACGGTTATGGCTACCTCTGGCATGAAGCAGATGGATGACTAACAACAAATGAATTTGCAAGTATTTTGTGTGATTTAATTCTTAAGAATGTATCATTTGAACAAGGAGATGAACTTATCATCTATAGTGACGGCAGTGGATACCAAAACAAAAACTCCATAGTGGCAAATGCTCTTTTAAATCTAGACCATCAAGAAAATTCCTGACTAAGGGCCATACATAAATGGAATGCGATAGTATACATTCCACAATTGAGAGACAGCTGAGAAAACAAGACGTATACACACATTCAGGACATGTATCTGCCTGCAGAGCTGCTAGAATGAAACCGAGGCTATACCATGTGACATACTTACCATATATATTTTTCAGAGATTATAGCACCAGTTCATTTATGTCTTCGATCAGACCAGGATCAAGAGTGGGGGATCCTAAAGTAAATGGCATACAATGCATACAGTAGGGCCTATATAATCCGTCATTGACTGTGCGAGTCAAAACAGATTTTAAAGTTATGTTCATGGTTTCACTAACATTGTTATTCATTTAAATTCTTAGTTTATGGCCATGTTACAGAGTTTCGCAGTACCTAAAAAAATAATTTTTTTTTTCATCTTGCATTAAATAAGTATAAAATATCGAAACACAGTTTCAAAAAAGAAATATCAGAGAATGTATAAAAAAATTCATAGCGTTATATATTACAGTTTTGTTTATATTTTGAACGAAACAGAACATAACTTTCACTATAGAATAAGCTGAAATAAAATTATTGCGGTTAATGAATGTTACATTTGAAAACATTTTAACACAATTTTTCGTATAGTGTACTGTGGACCGGGCTGACTTCTTAAAGCAGTATAACTTGACCTTACATCATGTTCAGTATATGTGTACACTTTAATTTCAGGGGAATGGCAACAACTACCCCAAAGGGTAAAGAGAACTGTGAGTTGCCCAACAAATATGTCAGTCAAGCTTTTGTACAATGCTCCACTGGAAATAAAGAAGGATAAATTTGATGATCTTCAGTATTTGAAATCAGTCATCCCTCAAGACTGCCACATTTTTATGACAACTTGCCACACATGTAAAGAACTTTCAACTTTTTTTCTCGAAGAAGTAGATCAGGAACATTCAAATTCTAATTATTTTACGTAAATATCACGATAAGTAAAGCGTCTTCGTATTTTTACTTCATTGCATTTATTCTATAAAACCTTGTATGTTTAATATTGCCTCCAATAAAATATATATAAAACCTCGTATAGTCATAGATTTCCACAAAATAATTACTCAAATGTGTCATACATCATGAAACATGAGTTAATATATACTTAAGTTATATTATTTTTATGATAACGATCCAATAAAGCTGTTATATATGGCGTAGCACGACTAAAAATGTTTTATTGCTTTCCTGTACAATGTACTGAAATGGACTTACGAAGTTTTAGAAGTAAGCCAACGAGATCCTTACAATTTTATGTTTCCTTAGCAATAACACTGTGGCGTTTTAATTTATTTTATCGTTATCTCTATTTTTTTACTCTTTGAAAATATTTACATACGTGTCTATCGCTTGAAATAAATTTCTATAAGAAATTGAAACTGACAAATTAATTAAAAAAAAAAACTTTTTTGACGGCCACCGTATTGAGATTTCAAAATGGCGTATGTGAAAATGTAAACGTCGATTTCCACATTTCTCTTATTGCAGGTGTTTCAAAAATGTAAAATATGCCATTGACTACTACTGTAATTTCCACACAATTCCGCAAATAGTGAAAAGTTCAACAATTTAATAAAGCTGTCCTTGTGCATATATGCCAAGCAGACAGCTAGATAAGATGAGCTCACCCCAATAATTTGAGGAAAGTGAAACATTCGATAGAAGAAAGATTTTCTTGTTTAACATAAAATATGTGTTTCCCACTACAACCAGCATGTCAACTTTCAGTAACAGGCCATAGTACGCAAATGGTGTGATACGTGTTGCATTACAAAAATATAGTCAAAATGGAAATTAATTTATTTTCAACATGAAGTATTCCAAACGAATTCTACATAGCCACGTATTCCATGGAAAATTACACAGACCACTTAAAATTCCACTATTTTTTTTTTTTTTTTTTTTTTTAAGGAACGCCTTATCATTTAGCAACACTGGCAGCTGATGTGGTACAAACGCTGGGTGGGATCTGACGCAACAATCAGAATTATTACTCCTTCCCGTCCTCTACATTTCCCCTTCATTCTTTTTCACTGTGACACTATTTCTATTTATTGCCTGTTACTGCTCGCGTTACACGTATTTCTTTCTCCCTCGCACGGCCTTGGCAGATTTCTCTTTCTTTACCTTTTTTACTTCATTCTCTTGCTCATTCTCTCTTGCCAGCTCGCATTTTTTCCCACGCTGTGTGCTGCTGTGCATGGACAAAGAACATTAAACAATACAGAATCCAAACTGCTGTGTGCTCTCTAGATTAACTTGCCAGCCGCCAGGTGTTGCACGACTGATAAATCTCGGTACATACTCTGTCATATGATATATTTAATTGAGAGAAATCTTCACTTGATAATATTTTGCGAGTTGGAGTTAGTAAAACACGGAAACTATATGGGCGACACTGGTTCACGAGTCAAGAATAATACCATCTTCTTGCGTGTAGTAGTGACCTGCGTCCGTTGTTTTCGTAATATTCCTATTCCTATGGGACTCAAAGCGTCGATCTTATAACGTCATTCTAGGAAGTGTAGCTGAAGTCAAACGAAAGCTTGTCTAACTGTTTCGCGAAAATGATCGGTATTTTTAGAGACATGTCAGCCTGAGAAAGCAGTTTGTAGTCCTTATCGTGTCCAAAAATTGTTTTTCAAATATGCGTGACCTTAAAAAAACAAACAAGCTTAGGTTGAATGGACTATATGAAAGTGACTAATGAGTGTGAAAGTGACAGCTATTTAAGTAAAATATTTAATCGTTCTATTCATAATTGTTACTTTCAGGTACAAAATTAATAATTAATAAGTTATGTTGATGTGAAAACGTATGTCATGCCATTTATCCTAGTTTAAGTGTTTAAGTTAAAAATCTTAGCAGCAATCTAAGTATCTTAAGCAATACACGAAATGGCCTTATAGTTAATAATGAACTATTTTAACATGACCGATATTTATATGAGACTTGCATTCGTCAACATTTAAGGTTTATATAATACTTTCGTATTTGTATTGTTGGTCTGAAGGTAAAAAATTAAAATGAGTACTTTTCAAAAAATATCCTTCCGTACTTAGTTAGATTGGGTGGGGGGATAATGCGCTTTATGTATATGCATATAACTGAAAAGAGTCATGCGATGCTGCAGTCATGGATATTTGGTTTCCCCTGAACTTCAAAAATAATGAAAAATGAGGGTTTTATATATAGCGCAAATAAACCCAGCATGGCTACCAGCCTTGTAGGCAAACGTCATATGGTTGGAATTAGTAATGTATATACGGATAACTGGCATGTGGATATTACTTACTAGAGTAAGTAATTACTGTGTGTCAGTTGACTTCAAATAATCTCAGGTAGTTTTTTGTTTTGGCCACTATTTTTAACTTAGAACTGGATGTAAATATTTTTGTATTCAATTATTTTGTCTGTTAACGGAAAATACAAGAACACTTTTGACTTAACAAACTTGTAAACTGTATTCCTTAATTCACAACTATTACGTAACTTATTTCTGTACTAAGCAAAATACCTAACGAGTAAAGTGTTAGAACCAGACCTGCTTCGGGGCAGGTTGCAACAGAAATTAAGGTTGGTTGTGTCAATTTATACTACAGATAAAATATAGTTTTAGTTGTAATTCTTTACAATGCGTTTAATACTAGCTACAAAAAAATTATATCAATTAAATATATACTTTTTTTACTTCACAGTTACAGTTCGTAAAATATTATTAAATGAACGATTAGCCTCACTTCGATATTCCATCAGCTTGACAGTTATGTCAACCAAACATACACAAAATTTTTGCACAATAAAATTGTGATTACAACTGGAAGTCCAAATGACTAGCCTACTCCTCATCAGGTTTATTTGAACAGAACGGTTCACTAAACAAAAGCACTCTCTTTCATGCACTGATGGACAGCAATCTGACCACAGACCTTTGTTTTAGACAGCGCTTGGGCTTGGTTATGGCAGGCGTAAACACATACATATTTTCGCATAATATCGTTTAATACTCTTCTTAACGTTTTAATGGAAGCGAAGACGAGTAAAATGATATTATGTACTTACGGTCGCAAGTGCTTGGGAAGTACCCTAATTGACGTAAGCGACTATGCAGCGCGATAAAAGATGAGTGAAGGTGACTGAGATGATATGGAACTCGCTCAGAATGAAAAGCCGGAGGAAACTAACTGTAACTCCCAATCTGAGGTGATATGGAATTCGTCCAGAACGAAAAGACGGAGGAAATTGTAATTCTCTATCTTGGGTGATATGGGACTCGTCCAGAATGAGAAGACGCAGGAAACTGCAATTCCCCATGCTATTCCTTCTACCTCCATGGGCGTTGCAAGGTGATATTTTTTGGGGGGACTGAAATTTATTTAGTTGCTGAGAAACACTCATCCCCCAAATAAGGGGAGTCCGGGAGTCCTCCCAATGGAAATTTTGGGGTTCCAAGGTGCAAATTGATGTTATTTAAGCATTTTTCATTTCTAAAATATGCTAATTACGTAGCTGGTTGAAATAGCAATTTTCTTTTTTAGATTTTTTAAAACAAACAGATTAACAAAAAAATTAACATATAAACATGTTGTAACCCTATACACACAAAACAATTAATTTGAATGAATGTTACACATACAGGCTGTAGTACTGTAGTAGTAAGAATGTTAGACACATGTATGCAAACATATAAAAAATCGTGTTTTCACTGTCATTACCGTATCTCACATGATCACCCTAGTATATTTAAAAAAAATTATTTTCGGAACCTGCCAAAAGTCTGAGTAAATTTCACCGAATTTGAGCAGATAAAACATTTATAAAGAAAATTTTTAAAGTTTGTTCAATCTCTACTACGTTTGGCGTTGGCATGGTACAGGAACTGCCCGCAATGAAAGAATGGCGTAATGGAGGAAACTATACAAAACTGCAGAAATATTTTCTTGCAGAATTATAAACTGAAAATTGTACAATTTTACACTTTCTAATTATTTATAAATTCGTGTGTGACTTAGTTCAACACAACATAAACTTTTCAAAACATAACCTCCATTTTATTTAAAAATATATTATTAAGCTATGCATCTACAGGTCTTTAATTATAACAATAATAGCACACACAAATAAAGAAAAGATAGTTTTTATTCGGAGTAATCTTTTTTAAATAATATAGTCCATTCTCGGTATAGTGGTGAGAATTTGAGGTACCTCTAATTTCGTCACTGTAGACTCAGTAAGACATTACAACACAAAATTTCTTACCTAATTCTCCACTAACTTTACTAGAAGTAAATAACCGAGCATACTTGTGTGAAAGGTTTCACAAATTTTAAATTCAAAAGTGTTAATTTAATCATGAATGGACTATATAATCCAATATGTGCAGCAAATGTGTTTTATCTATGGTTTTTAATTTATTACGGCACAGGTTTGTTAACGAGGTTATTGACAAATAAAAAATATATTAGTGATCACTGAATTAGTATGTTTCATACTACTACGAAACTCAATATACAGGCTGTTCTTAAGCTTACGTCAAAAACTTTCGGAGATTATTCCTTATCAAAAATGAGGTCTAGTTACTCAATGAAAGTTTTGTCTATAGCAAAATTTGTAAGGGGAAGAGATATTCACACCTGAAAATGAATTTTTAAATTGTATTTTTTTGGCAATAAAAAAACATGAACTTTCACAGTTCTGCGCACAATGGTAAGTGTTACAGAGATCTTCGAACAAATCCAGAAACTGCTCTTTAAAACTCCACGAAAATAACAGGCGTGGTCACCCTTTCATTGACTAGAACTTTTATGCCGTTGGGTTTTGTGAATATGTCGTGTTGCGTTTCTGAGCTAAGCATCCTAAACAACATAAAAGGTTCTATTTTGACAAGTCACTTGAATGAACCATTTACTATAAAATGCATTCTAGTGTCTCTGTGCCAACGATACAGTTCCTGGCATATAGGCAAAAACTGCTACACCCACAATGTAATCGCACACAGCATGCCTGTAAATGCATTTTACACTTTGAAAAACGCATCCGTGCTACAGTTCTTTAGAACCATGTCACGTATTTCAACCAAGTTTGCCTCAACAAACTTACTTTCAAGCAACTCCACACACTGGCATGCCTATCACACACAATTTTTGACATGTTTTATGTGTGAATTTTTCTAAAAAGCATTAGAAATTCGTATGCTAACAATACTACTGCAGCATCAGAATATTTTTATGATTTACTTCTTGTAATCGATGAATTATAGCGATTTTCGAAAAGAGAACCTTTTATGTATCTTGGTATGTACTGTTCAGAAAATTTACATTACATGTTTGCAAAATCCAACGCCACGTAAGTTCTACTCAATGAGGGGGTGTTATTTTCATGAAGGGGAGAGTTCTAAAGAGCGGCTTCATGATGGGTTGAACATCTCAATTAACACAAAACACTGTGAGCAGAACTGAAATTTAACTCCTCTTCGTTTTCAATATTTTGCCAAAATACAATTTAAAATTAAATTTCCAAGTGCGAATTTCTGTCTTACGAATTGCACTAGACAAAAATTTCATTGTGAAACTGAACCTCAATTGTGATAAAGAATCACGTCCTAAAGTTTGTAATATAAGTGTGTGTATGTATACATATAGAAGGAGACGAAATGAAAAGACATATTGTTGGGAGGGGGGGGGGCGTCCCCAGCGGTTGCGACGCCTATGCCACCACATACGAGTCCCACATATGAGAACCTGTGAGGGACCCTGGGCAGTCATCGAATCAGAATCTCCTTGGACGGATGCAACCGAAACGACCACCGTTGTCTCCCCACCCCCCTCCCCCATCCTTTTCCAAACTTCCCAGTCTGTTAAGGGTGCGGTCTACCGCAATTTTCATCACAATTATTTATTTTTCATTTTTACGAGATATCTTTTTTCTTATTTTAGACACAAAATGTGACTAAATTTGGCTCCTATGAAATACTTTTATCTCCCATTGTTTTCGCGTAATAGCTTGTTAAAGTAAAAATTTGCGTGTTACCGTTTTAAGGACTACACTAAAATTTACTGACTTACCAAACTGAAAAAAATTCACAGTAGATAAAGACGTCACAGGCTACAATGTCACGTACATAAAAACAAAGAGTAACATATTTTTGTATTTAAATAAAAATGCTGAAATTTAAAATTAAAATTTAAAAAAATCAATATTTTTTTTAATAATTTTTTTTATTATGTAGTTTAACATAACTGAATTTGTAGCCTACAACATCGATATTCACTGTGAATTTTTTTTCAGTTTGGTAAGTGAGTTGGTTTTAGTGTCGTCCTTAAAACGGAAACATGCAAATTTTGGCTTTAACGAGCCATTATGCAAACACTATGCGAAAAAAAATTACTTTACAAAAGGAAAATTTGGTCACATTTTGTATCTAATACAAGAAAAAAATAACCGGTACAAATATAAAAGTGAAAACATGGCAATGAAAATAGCGGTAGCCGCGCCCTTAACTCGTCAACTTCACTTTTTGTTGCGCAACGCAGATTGCGAAACTCAAAATCACAATCCGTGGCTCAATTTTCGAGTTCTTCCCAGGCTTTGTGATCCATGTGTGCCACATCCTTTCACTCGTTTTCGCATCCCCTACAATGTGACGAGGGCTTAAAACGTTATTAAGGGACTCGTGTTATCTTTCACCTATCTCTTAAGAGTTAGTGGACCGTAGCTTATTTTTACGTTTGAGGCACGGAAACAGGGAAGACGATAAGTCGAATATAACCCGTGCATCAAACACCTCACCGCCTCTAGGCGCGGAGAACTAAACTAGCGTGCAGTGTTTACGTAGTAACTGTTTTTCAACGGGACTTCAAGCGATGACCCTATCATTTTATTTGTGGAAAGTATGTGGTAAAGTCCAATGAAGGTTTCTATGATTTTGTTTTACGATTACGGTTGTTATTTTCTCAGCTTCAGCAACGTGAAAAAGTCATTTTTAGCACTTTTGAAGAGCTTGATAATCATGTTTTTAATTATCGAACTGCATTTTTAAAATCATAGGGACTTAATTTGAAGTGTATTTTTTTTTCGTAGATAAACGCATTAGAAACATTTTTAGTAACTGTACATGAAAAACGACTATACGTACCACGCTACAGCACGCATCATGCGCCAGGTTCACTAACTCTGTATGTCACATACTCAGCATTGACGGAGCGATAAGGGTGACCTTGAAACGCGCATTTAATGACGTATTTCCACAACGAGCCAAGCGCTCAACTAACGTGCAAGATATCCACCTATCAATTTTTACTACGAGACTTCAAGCGGTGACCATATAATGTTATTGGTGGAACGTCTATAACAAAGTTCAGTGTACGTTTCTGAGGTCCGCATAGTTCCTGTAACTACGGTTTGAATTTCAGCAGTACCTTAACCCTATTCGAACCCGTGACCACGTGGTTCGAAGACTTCCTCGGATGTTACGTTCACGTATCCGTATAGACGAGCGTGGGACTTGACCCATTGTCGGGACTGTGGTCCGGCGACAGCGAGGGATTTATGACGCCATCCATCAGATTGTCGGTTCTCATGGCTGCGTGAGTCTCGGGGAGGGATGACCGAACCTCACCTCTTCCTGGAAGCCCGGCAGGAGGAGCGGAGAAGGTTCCCACGCCCTTGGGGGACGTGACGTCACTGTCCCCTCCCTCTCCTCACCAACCCTATCCCCCGCGGTGTGCCCTTGAAGGGGGATGCCGCCCGCCGCGTCGTGTGAAGATCCAGACGAGGCACGCGCCCGCCAGCCACGCCCCGTTATCAAGTCTGCCTTTATTACCGCTGTGTGGGGGAGGGGGGAGGGAAAGGTTAAGATTGAAACATTAACCGTTAAAGCACCTCCTAGATAGACTGTATTTGTGTGAGAATGAAGCAGGAACAGTAAGAGTGCCGTTGATCGACGTATGTAATGTATTATCTCCTCTCCACGCAAGCCAATAGATGGCATGCAGTGCTCTGCTATTATTCTTTTCCCTATGGGATTTTAAGCGGTGACCACATTAGTTTATTTGTGGGCAGCATAGTTCGAAGTCTAACGCTTGTTTCTATAGTTGTGTTTTTCGAATCCAGTCGTTATTTTTCCAGGTACGGCAGCCTGTAACACATATTTTTGCTGTTTTGAGGGGCCAGGAAATAATGTTTCTAGTAAACACGCTGAATTTTTAAAACTAAAGCGACATAGTTTTAAGTGTATGTTATTTTCGTAGATATACAGGTATAATGTGCGCTAAATAGTTTCGCCAAAAATAAGAATAGCCGTAAATCACTGCAACACATTTGAATCACAGGTAGGGAGGCACCTTAAGGGCGCGGTCACCTCCGTTTTCAACGTCTTTATTTATTTTTATATTTGCACCAGATATTTTCTTTCTTATTTTAGACATAAATTGCGATAAAATCTTCCTCTTAGGAAACTTTTGTATCTCTCATAGTTTTTGCGTAATGTGTCGTAAACGTCAAAATTTGTCCTTTACGGTTTTAAGTACGCCACTAAAACCAACTGACATACCAAACCGACAAAATTCACAGTGTATAACAATGTTGTAGGCTATGATTTGACATATATAAAAATAAATAATTTTTTGAATTTTGAAAACAATTTTAATTTTTTATGTTTTCATATCAAAATTCAGAATATTTTATTAAATACAAAAATTTTTAATTTTTTATTTTTATGTATGTCATTTCATAGACTACAACATTGTTATACACTGTGAATTTTTTCGATTTGATATGTCAGTTGGTTTTAGTGGCGTACATAAAACCGTAAAGTGCAAATTTTGACGTTTATGACTTATTACGCGAAAACTATGAGAGATACAATAATTTTCTAAGAGGAAGATTTAGTCACAATTTATGTCTAAAATAAGAAATAAAATCTCTGGTACAAATATAAAAATAAAAAAAGATGAAAACTGAGGTGACGCGCCCTTAAGGCGCCCGCCTACTGGTCTTGTGTTCGCGTGAGTGAGGCACGGCGCCAATTGCGATGTTGACCGTATCAATTTGTGCGCAAGACATTGGAACGGCGCGGTGTGCAGTGGTATCGTACATCTCTCGCCTGACTGACACTTTCAGTGGTGACCCCATGTACAGTTTTATTGGTGGAAAATTTTCAGCAAAGTCCATTGCATGTTTATAGAGTAATTTCACAAGAATCCCGTAAGTAGTTCAAATATAACTGGCTGAAAAGTTGTTTTTACCGATTTTCAAGAGCTTTGAAATTATTTTACTGATATGATGCTTTGAAACTGTCTTTCCGTCATCGTTTGAAGTGTATTTTATGTACCTTGACACAGTGGGTACTTGTGCAATAGTTTCGTAAAAAAAGTATTTACGAACATTACGTAACACATTTTAAGAACAGGATAGGCGGCGTCCTTAAGAATTTTTCAGGATGCGTTTGTTGTGCACATGAAAAGTTCACAATAAAACCGTTGAAGTCATTAATCTGGCTGGCCACGTTTAAAAGGAGAACATGTTATCGAGATGGTGTGTCGATTCCATAAGCTTTAGCAGTATTTAATTTTCTGGAACTCATAATGACAAAAGTACATATTACACGTACATTTATGACTGATGCCTAATACCTTACTTCTTATATTGTCTGCTGTTTATCTATTATTTCACTGCACCGAGTTAAAATTGTTCTATATATTTCCATTTTACTTTTGGTGATTCATAAATTTTTGTGTATTTGTGAAATGTTTATTTGTTGCTGATTACCAAAGTTGAATGGTTAGCTGTATAACTGAGCGAGCTGTTACAACTATGTTAGTAACATTGCCATTCACGTATAAGTTTCTAAATTTAGAAGTGTTAGCCACACATTATATTTATTTTATATTGTTTTATAATAATAATAGTGTAATATTAAAAGACGCTACGTATTTAATTGTCTGAGTATAATTTAATTAGTTTATGTTAGTATAACGAACTGTTATAATTTGTTAAGTGTAAGAAACGTAACTTTAGCCGTAATTCACCAACTCATTGAAAACCGAAATAAATATAAATAAGTAATTCCAGCCAACGGAAACAAACTATTATACCTTCATCGGAATGTGGTGATGTGAAGTACATATTAGGCGTTTAATTATTGTTTGACAAACATTTTGCAGATTATCATGTTCAGAATTTTGATTCAAACAAGACTCGGTGAAAATGGGCGAAGAACAGATAGAGCTAGCTCTGTTAAAAGTTCTGTCCGTTGGTACTCCTTCTCTGCGTCGTAGATGCGTTATGCTTTGTACTGATTATCTACTTCCAGAACTTTGACATAAGTTATCAAATACAACTATTACGTTTTAACGCTTAATGAAGCTCCGCTCACGTACCTGCTAAGTTCTATATGGAAAATGCCGCATCAAACAACGCACTTTCAGATATTCTGTAGACGTCATATCGCATAAGTTTATGCTTAAGTTGTCAATTGTAAACCGACACTTAGTGAACGCTAGAGGTCGTTACATGTAATTCTGTAAATAGAATCATGTCATTGTGGATGCCACGTCCACATGAAGCACTTACTTCACAGAAGTAGTTTTGCTCGGCGGAAATACTCAAATAAGCATTCGCATTCGTTAGTTCACGTAAAAATTATGTTTTAATTATTCAGATATTCAAAAATGTGCAAAAATATAAGAACATTCAAAAAAATTTTACACAAACAATTTTTAAGTGAAATTTCGAAGGTCTCATTCTTAATTCCAGCCCCGGGCTGAAAAATCATTGTCATCATCATCGTCATCGTCGGCGTCGTCATCACAGTAGTAAGTCGTGAAAGGCGTCGTGGCAAGGTGTGTGTTGGCGGGGCGAAGGTGACCGACGTCAGATCAAGGAAGATTCACCGCCGGGCTAGGTTGACGTCACAGCAGGTCTGCCAACAATCTACCTATGACGTACCATAGCGCACACCGTCCTGCGCAAGATTTTATTGCTACTATTTCCCCGTCTCCTTTAATAACACGCAAACATCACACAAATAGCACATCCGCACAAGACTACGTTTGCGAATATTATAGAAGCATTCGAAGTTATTTGAGGGACTTTTCATAGCAATTATAAGCTGTATATTCCGTTGTCGCGCTTAAAAAAATATATATTTGTTACTACACTCCGATTATCAATAATATAAGTAAGCCAACAATTTATAAAACATCAAAAATATTTCAATATACTAGTGTAGTATCAGTCCTGTTTGTTGATTGCCTGCGCGTACAGATAAATTAAAAAGTTCATCGATTTCCTGTGCGCCGTTCATGTGCTATTTTTCTGTGTGCGTGCTGTGCGTCTATGTAGCATATTCTGCATATTGTTATATGTTCAACTTTCGTGTGTCTGTGCTGTTTGTGTGCTGTTCAGAGTGTAGCATAGACTCAACAGTTAAGTTTAGTCTACTTTAGGTTAATTTAAGTTAGGATAGTTCAAAATAAAAAACAAAATGTTGTATGCTGAATTGAAAAACAGTTTTTATAGGTCTGGAAACTGCAGTACTAAAGTGGTTTACACAATTACAAACAAGCACACCGTCTCTGCTACACGTAAGATTCTGAATTGCAGCAGCTAGTCGTAGTTTTTTATTGCTCGTTTAGACTCCAAGCAATGGTCAGCAGTCAATACTATACAGCTCTTTACCAGAGTCGAACTAACGCCTCTACCGCGGTTTCCTTTGTTTCCTGTTATTAATTCACCAAGGCGATCCAGGTTCGATTCCCAGCGGGGTCGGTCCCCGGATTTTCGCCTGTGGGAATCGTGCCGGACGATGCCGTTGGCCGGCGGGTTATCTCTGGGATCTCCCGTTTCACCACCCTTTCATTCCGGCGCTGCTCCATACTCATATCATATCACCCCTCACCAACGCTAAAGACCTCGATGTTAAGCGCTGACCAAAATCTCTTCACTCCTGTTATAAATAGGGAGAGACATACAAAATTCGCGTAATCATTTGATAGCAGACTAAATTTCTCTTTCCTATACATAAAAGAGCACAATATGCGATTCAGTTGACCATGAACTTTTATGTGTTGTCATTTACGTGTGTTACGTCTTTACAGAGATTGGCCTCTTTACCGTGTAAGCATTCTCCGTGGCAAGTCACGACAATATCGGCCAGAGGGGTGTGTCGAAAAATAAGGAGCAGAAAATTAAACCACGCATAGATATGGGTCTGGGGAGCAATTTGAGTTAAGATACCTGTGGGCGCACACCAACCGTTAAGCCCCTGTGAGCATGTCTAATTACGAGGACACTTGGCAACGTCGCGCAATGGGCAGCATCGTGTGCGGCGTCTACACCCTAGTGTGTTGTTCTAGTTGGGCAGCTAGCCTGTGGGTCTCGTAGCTCAGTAGGCAAGGTCGCCTGATTTCACTACGCACGATTTCTTTTACTGGGGTTGGATGAAAGTCCTGGTTTACGACGGTACAGAGGTTACTTCTTCCGAAGATCTTGTTGCAAGAATTGTAGCTGCTGCCGGCAAAATAAGGGACCATCTCCAAATAGTTCGCAGGTCTTGTTATGACTGTGTCACAAGATGTCGCATGGCTTTGCGACGATGTGCAAGGTGGGCACTTTGAATACTTGATGTAGGCCTAGTTGACAAGAACACGTGACAGATGTTTTTTGTTTTGTTTGTCCCTTGGTGGCTTTTTGTAAACCGTTACTACAACGCAACGTTGGTGTGTAATAGCAATAGATTTTTTTTCCCAAACATAAACTTTTACAACCTACTCTAGCCCAACACCCCTCTGAAAAAGGGACGACGGATCAGCGAAGAGACTACATTGCCTAATTGCACAATTACACACGATACTTCTCATTGCGCGACGTTCCTACGTGTCCTCGTAACTATAAATGCTCACAGGGGCTTAACGGTTGGTTTGCGCCCACAGGTATCTTAACTCACATTGCTCCCCAGACCCATATCCATGCGTGGTTTCATTTCCTGCTCCTTATTTTCCGACACCCGTATAGTCACTTGGAGTCTAGTCAGCTATCTGAAGATAACGCGAATTATTCACGTCTCTATAGATATCAAAATATAGGTAGGGAAAGGCATATTTAGAGAGTTCAGTGACCTCCACGTCAGAATCCACAGTGTTGTGTATTCCAAAGCCCCGACTTGTTCTTCAGCTGCTACAAACTGGAACAAAGACAATGAGCGAACAGACGGGGATAAAGTATGCGTATAACAGTGGAGTCTAACATGCAGGTCTTTGAATTCGCGAAATTTTAATTTCCCTAGATACTGGAGTTTGAGAAAGAAACTTTTGAAGATGGAGGGCTTCAGAATTGAATTTATTTTATTTGTCCCGTTTTGAAGTGTGTCAGTAATTGGAATAATGTTTTCTTTCCGTTAACAAAAATATTGGGGACGCTTTGAGTAGCACGGTTCTTAAACAAAGCGGTTATTTCGACCACGCCGCAACGCAGTTTAAGCGCTAGGAAAGGCAAGCCCCTTAAAACATTTTCGCAGACATAAATGCACGGTCGGCAATTTTCATAGTTGTAAAAGTTTATTTACTTAATATGACCCTCGATACAAATTACATTAATTGCGAAGTTTCAAGATAATTATGTTCAAAAGTTAAAAAAAAGTTAAAACGTTTAAAACACACGTTCAATTAATACATTTTGATACTTAATGGGAACAATTCGTAGAAAAACTGTTGTTCATAAAGTCTTATTGACTAAGGATCTATGAAATAAATCTTAATCACGTAATATTATAAAAATAAGAGACAGCCTGAAAACTTGAGGGTATCAATGTTACACTTACCATTTAATTGCCTAAGGCTCTTAATACAGAGGGTAAATATCAGGTAGCCTAGATGTTCGTCTCTAACTTTGGAATGCACTTATTTCTATATTTAGGAAATTAAGTAAGTAAATGATTGGGTTTTACATCTCGTCGATAGAGAAGTCATTAGAGACGGGGACACACAACTTCGTACAATGACAGAAACTAGAGGAATTGGCCATGGTCTTTGTTAAGGAACCATCCCAATATTCACCTGGATCGATTTCGGGAACTGATGGAAAAAAATAAATCAGGATGGCTGGAAGCGGGTAACGAACCTGGATCCTCCATAATGCGAAACAAACGTGTTGCCGTTGTACCACCTCGCTCGGTTTTAGGAAATTAAATTCTGATCATTTATTATTCTGCCTGTATGATGCTTAGAATATAAAGCAAAGTTTTATAAATACGTGCGTTATCACGAGACTGCTGAACTTATACTGTTCGATTAGTTTCCTGCGAGAAGAATTGATGCGTCAGGCAATATCTGAATAATACCTTTAATAGGCATTGCACGATTTGTAAACACTATTTTATAGACCTCGACAATATCTGAAATATTTTCACAGTGCCGCATATTAGAACAATATTATAGCCGCGGCCATACTTACCGCAGAACTACTTCATTAAAACACGTCCAGCTTTATACACGACCTCCGGATGAGTTCCCATTTCATTATCTTCTAGTTAAAAGTAAACTGGTTTCATATGTTGTTTCGAATGACATATTTTCTCTGTTGCTCTCCTATTTGCTGCTTTAAGGGTAGCGATCTGTGTAACACACGTGGCTGCTTTTTGGTGCGACGTAAAGTAATCGTTAAATTAAGGGCTTGTTCCCGAATTTTTTTTAGACTGGTGACAATAACTCAAATATTTTTTAACCAAAAGCTTTGAAAAAATTTGAGTAAATGTGCAGTCATATGATGCACAATACTGTGGATGCGTTTTAAAAATAATGTACCAATCGTCAGCAAAAGAGTATTTTGCTTCAGTTTTGCTTATATTAACGACAAAAAACGTGGTACTTTGGGTGATGAAATCTAAAAAACCGTTCAGTACATTTCTACGAAAAATTCTGCTACAAATTATAACAAATAAATGTCGTAACTGTGGAGTGAAATTTTTGTATGAGTATTAGGTAGCAATAAAAAAATATTTCAGAAATCATTGCAAAACTCGGTAACAAGGCCTTAAATAAACCTTCATGTTTAAAGTGTCTACATTCGTTGTATTAGACAATTTATTCTTAATTGCAATTTAAAAATTTTAAAGTCATATGTGTTAAGTAATAATATAATAATAAATTTACATGGTTAAATTTCAAGTTCTATGTTTGTTGAGGTTAGAAAGTTCATTGATTTATTCGGTTTAGGCGTGTAACATAGCTGCCGAAGGTGTTCAGGTGTTTAACAACCACTAAACTTTAGTGTGGCCGTGGTCCATATAGAGCCTATAGCCCACTGCGAAAGAAACTTTGCTACAAGATTTTCACAAGTAAAACTATACGGTAAGTAAATAACGGATAATGTAATTAATGCCTAGACGTCTGCTCAGTGCTTCGCGCATAGTTGCGATGGTGCAGTCGATGTGTTTGCTAGTGAATTACTTACAAATCCCGTTGCTATTAATAGTTGGCCGACGACGAGCTTTCTCGTGGTACACCTATGTCCCTGCTCCCATATTGTTTTCTCTTGTTTTTCTAAGTCGTAAACCAGGTGTAGGCGGACAAGGGTGGTTCTGCACTGGAACACAAAGATGTCAAGGCGCATGTTTCTTTCCTCTCGTCTGTAGCTTGAGGCCTGCCGCGCCGGCTTGTTGGTAGCTTAGCACCTAGGGAATCCTCTAACCGCCGAAGACAAGAGAAGCTCAGCGCCACATACGTATTTTAAGGAATTTTACACAATGAAAAGTTTAAGAGTGTAGTATGGTAGATAAATATACGCTGAAAACATAAGTTGATTTCTACGTCTTTTTCGAAGCTAATATGGATAAAATACTCAATGACAATCCTAGATAATTGTATTTTCCAACTTTATGAGTAAATATTTATCCAGAATTACTAATTATTTACGCGTGATCTCTTACGCCGCAGTTAAATGCACGAGGTTCCGGCGTCAGAGATTGAGTCTCAGAAGTTCGTAACACTGGAAACAATTTCGTTTAAAACGTCAGCTGAAACTATTGTCTAGGATTGCTATTGTTTAATTTTCGCAAATTGGCTTCAAGAAGCCTACAGTTATAGATTAATGCGTTTAACGTTGAATTATGTACCACGCCCTCTTAAGGGCTTGGGACCGAGTTTCTCGGCTTTCGAGAGAATTATTTTTTTTAATCCGTACGAGAGTCAATATAGTGAAATTGCTTCGTAACTTTTTTGCAAATTGGTTTCACTATGCAATGTAATTTTTCGTGACAAACTGTATGATGAGTATATCTAATTTATCAATTAAAAGGAAATTTCGTTAATTAACTAATTAGCAACTATTTTGCAGTCTGCTGACTCGACAACATTCACCCGCAATGCCGAATGTCCAAAACAACTGTTATGTTTATAATACCAACCTATTGCAAGAAACGTTCAAATGTCAGGGAAGTACTTGTTATATTTTATTATATATGCTTCAGTATCTCTCGAACTAACACAAGCCACTACTGACATTTTTTTTCCCATCTCGGCATAGCCCACACCGTTATAGAATCCTTCATGCTATTTCGTTCCAGTACGCTGAAAAGTATGAGCAATGAGGATTTTCTTTCTCGACATACTCTAAGATGCGTACACATATATCCCACCCTCCGCACCATTTAAATTTTTTAGCAACATTTCCCTCATCTCAACGCAGGGAAGGGTGTTTGTTCCTGTTCTCACCAGGAATCACGGCCAGGTAGCGCCCTTAATTAAGAGAATTATGTACGTGTCGCATGGACGGTTGTTGTAGCGTGCTGCTCTTAATATTTTCTACGCGAAACCGATTTACATATTCGCTTTACGTTTGTCTACGAAAAGACACACTTCAAACTACGTTTCTGTCATTTAAAAAATACAGCATGTTTTTCACAAATATGATTTTGAGGGTGCTCAAAATAGCTAAAACCGTTTTTTAGACGGCTGTAGATACAAAAATACCACACGAACTGGAAATAAAAGCCTATTGGTTACCACAATATATTTTCTCGATATGGACCTCACATGCTTTTTGTAATAACAACAAAAATTTTTCGCTTCCGCAAATAAAGTTTTGCAGTGACTACAAAAATGTATAACCACTACAAAAAAAATTTCGGCGGGTACATATTAACGAAACTTATGTAACCACCACAAAGCCGTTACTTCTGTGCGGATTCGTAAAACATAACTCTACATGCGATTGGCTTTGCTTCAAGCTTTCCCCAATAAAATAAGTGTAGGGTCGTCGCTTAAAAATCAATAGAAAAAAACTTAAAACGCAAGCACTGCACGCAAATTTATCACGCAGCGAACTGAAGCGAAGCGATTATCGTCGAGTGTCGCAGGTTGAACCTTATCACTCACCTGTCTCCACACATCAAACGCGGAAGATTACACGGTTGAGAGGTCAGGTATCTCACCTCACACGTAGGCGATCCGGGTTAGATTCCCGGTGGGGTCGGTCCCCGGATTTTTGCATGTGGGAATCGTGCCGGACGATGCCGCTGGTCGGCAGGTTTTCTCGAGGATCCCCCATTCCCCACGCTCTTTCATTCTGGCGCTGCTCCATATTCACGTCATGTCACCCCTGACCAGCGCTGAAGACCTCGATGTTAAGTGCTGACCAAAATTTCTTCACTTCACATGTTGTACATATGCCGCTTAAGAAGTGTCACATATTTCCTGAATAGCTTAATTAATTTTTTCTTTCGGGTTATTAATAGTTTCCTGCCACTTTAACATGAACAAACCACAAAAAGTAACAATCAAAAAGTATAGATTGCACCACTCTCAAAATGTAACGTCTAAGTTCAAAATAAATATATTTTAATTATTATTTTAGTCAATATAGTCAAGTGGCACTTGATCGCGAATCACCTATAGCAGGTTTCCCGCCTGGAGGAACAATTTTGAGGCGCTGTATAAATAATTATTCAGCTCAGCCATCAACACCGACACTACAAAGGAAGAGTGACGGAAGCACAGTGAATATTCCCACTAGAAAGGTGGATGACTTGAGCCACTGTTGCGCGCAGGGGAAAGGTCGCGTCGCGGCGTGGCCGGCCACGTTGCCATGGCGACGAGATGCTGCGGCCGAAAGTTCCCACCAATTAGACGTTCCTCCCTCCCTTTCCCATCACAACGTCCACCGCGCTGACTCTCACGGGTCGACGACTCCACAGACGCCGCCGCCGCGGGCCTGGGAAAATAGCGGTGCGTGCGTGCGTATACACCTGTGCCCAGTACAAGCGCCTGGGTCGCGTTAACTTTCTCGCTCCTCGGAAACACTCGACGGCATTCGGTCATCTTCGGCGAGCCAGCCAGATATATCCTCTCCTTCCCCGCCTCCTTACACAGTTATTTATTATCATTATTATTATTATTACTATTATTAATTAATGCCTTTATTAAAACTGTTGAAGTTCCGCATTTAGCCTTTTACACTTAACATGTAAACTGCACAATATCTTACAAATATAAAAAAAGTAAACAAATAGTAATAACTGACATATAAAATGGCAGATTACGATTAAACATAAGACGCTACATAAAAAAAAAAGAATCATATGAAAATAGTATTACGTAATGATACGACATACGAATACAGGCGCGAAAATGCAATATAAAAGGCTTAAATTAATTAAAATTACTTTAGGTTAGCTTAAAATGACTACAAATACTGTACGCTGAATTGACAGACGGGTTTGTTAGATTACAGAAACACAATAAAAATTAATCTGTGGTGTAAGTGGGCTTTGGCTCCTCTCTTATTTGATGGTTTGAAATGGGCGCACATCGGTCTGCGCATGCGCCAGTCGAAGGGCAGCACGCTGGAATTTTTATTTTTTACTAATATACTTTCCTATCAAAACTAAACCTTTGAATTAGAACAATATTAGACTAATCTAAACTTATTTAAACGAACGTTTACTAAATATAATTGTCATAAGGGAAGTTGCACTGCATTTCGCTAAGGTTAATCCTACTATAAGTCATTCGGGATGAAGTGAGCACTAAAAATTTAACATTTTAAAAATATCACTAGCCGTTACTGCATTTAATTCAACATTAACTATAGTTGCCTTACTGCTTGTGGCAGCGAAATTACGTAATTTAGTTCCATATATTTCCCTGTTTAAATACAATACAAAATCAATCTAAATAGACATAATTTTATTTTGCATAATTAATAAACTTTTTTTTTTATCGAATATTATGTATTCCTACTCACTGCAAAATTTCAAGTTACGTGTCCAGAGAAGTTAGACATTACCCATTGTTAGCCGTTACGCGCGGGAAGATACGAATTTTAGGGAAATATAACTTTAGCAGGGCTTCTTTGAATGCTTCACTTTATTCCGAACCGCCTAGGTTAGAAAGAAATTGTGTTATCTTATGGGAGAGTTTGGCACAGGGAACATTTATGCCGCTAGTTTCACTGCTATCGCTGAGGGACAAGAAAAACATGAAACTGTAGTAAAATTAAATTCAAATAGGCTTGGAAATCGTAGAAGTCATTAAATTTAATTTTATTGTGAAAAGAAATCAATTTAGTGTTTTTTTTTTTTTAATTAATACCTTGATGTAGAATTAAAGTTCAGGAAAGCTCTATGATTAATAAATGTACGCCTCTTACCGATAACAGCGCTCAAGCGGCAGAAACTGTCCATGACAAACTTTTAAAATTGATTTTTCCAACCTGTAGTAGAATTAACCTTAGTTTTGGTCAATCGCCGAGGATAAACGAATGCTCCCGAGTATTTTCGAGGAGCGGGAAAGTTAACGCGACGCAGACGCTCGTGTGCCTAACCCTCCCGATCACACGAGTCTGGGGTCGCACCATCTGCCCAGCGCGGGTCGTCCAAAACAAACGCCATTTTTAATTGGTTTGTTTCCGGTGCGGGAACCCGCCAATTCGCTTCCGCCGAGCCGCCGGATATATAATACCCAGGCGCCTCCCGCCCTAGGGCATAGTAGAGCAACCGGTTACCCACAGCGACGTGAATACACTGGCGGCGCCTTTGAAACATGTGCGTTTAAAATAAATCACTCAATGATCACGTAATAAGTTTAAGAGAGACAAAAAAGAACACTTTAGCAGATTAAAAATAACTGGTAATTTAAGGCTGCTGTGCAGGGAAAAATTCGTAATTTTATAATTATACCAAACACTGCCCAACTCATACACATCACATTAATAGTAATTTCCCACAAGTAAAATATTTTTCTATTCCATAGTTTTTGTACAAGCGCATGTCAAATTAGCGATTTGACTATTTTTGCTTCTTACCCAAAGTAAAAACTATTCAAACGGTAGGAATTACATAATTTAGAGTGAATGTAAATGTATTAAGCTACAGAATCACGCATTGTGCTTTCACATAAAAATTGTTTCTATAAAATAGTTCTTAAATGAACCAAAATGTTTGCGTATCCATAGGTATCTTTGAGTAACTCCATTGAAATAAAAAATAATTTTTACGCGAAACAACGAAGGTGTCATCCTGTAGCCTTGTGTGTGTATGTATGTATGTATGTATGTAGGTATGTGTGTGTATATATATATATATATATATATATATATATATATATATATATATATATATATATATATATATATATATATTACTTTTACTAAATTCATTCCATGGGTAAGCAGCAAAAATAGTCAATCCGCTACTTTGACATTAGCTTGTACGAAAATGATGGAACCAAAAAGTATCTTATTTGTAGGAAATAACTATTAATGTAATTGGAAAGAGTTGGACAGTGTTGGTACAGTCATAAAATTACGGAATTTTTTGGTGCAAAGTGCTCTTAAAATAACGGCTATGATCGTGTTCTGTGAAGAGATATTGGTCGACGCCTTAAGATGGCAGCCTGAGAGAACGTACATTGCGCATTTGACGCCTAGAAGTGCGGAAGCAGGAAGGACGACACAGTACGGGCATCAGACCTCCATCTAGCCTACAGGCGCAGGTCACTAAGGCCGGTATTCCTAAACAAAAAGTTAGGGTCTACATAAGCACTACCATCTCAGGCGCTAGAAAAGCAACGACAGAGACCTTACTCGCTGAGCGTATTCCTAGACGTGTTTGCGCCGTGTCCCGAGATGGTGTCAGGTAAGTCACGGCTTATCATTCGCCGGCCGGCGCGACACTGAAAACAAATGAAGGCATGGTGTGCGCTGCCGTTTTACCATGGCTATAACAAGAACACGTTAAACTTTGTACTTTTGAAACGTATTATTTAGCATTTGAATTTGTTTACAAAATAATTACAGTAACAAAGTGATAAAAATCACAGATTATAACGATCACAATTAAAATATTCAATAACTATTTCTTGTTAAAAGTTAAAACAGTAGGTAGAGTAGCCACGCGATCGCAGTGTTTCCGTTCATATTTTTATGCTGATTATGACCTGAAATGTTATATTAGCATATTATTCGGACACGTGGAATTATATTCAAAACATAATCCGCAATTACTCTTAAAATAT
>PNEQ01091490.1:18910-33869 GCA_003012365.1 Medauroidea extradentata | reverse complement strand
GAAAATTTTTGTGTGGTCGTAGGCGAGCACTAAGAAGGGATTTTTCGAAATTCGATCCTTAAGGGTGTGAAAAGGGGTGAAATTTATTTTCGGAGAATCGTCGCTAGAGCTCGAACCCGACGGCCTATCATCGAGATTTTTACTTCAATGGGACACACAAAAAAATCATACGATCGAATTTCAGGATTCATCGTAATTAAGGTGAAATTACCTTAAATGTGGTTCAGATTAATTAACGATAACTGTCGAACCCTTCGGATAAAGAGAAGATTTTTACTTTAAAATGATGCTTATGTAAAAACCTAACATGTTGATTTTTCCTTTTTCTTAATTTCGTCCCCCAAGCAGTAAAAAGGGGGAAATTATGATTTTATGAAATGTCTGTATAGCTAGAACACAATTGGCTATCATCGTGATTTGTACATAAATTAGCTACGTATACAAATGACTAAGACATGACTTCAAGGCGGTTTGATATTTCATAATCAAGAGGTGAAAATACGTGAAAGGTGTTTCCGATTATTCCTCCATATCAAACCAATTGAGACATCGAAGTGCTCTTTGCTTTAGATGCATGCTTATGTAAATATACAAAATATCATATAAATACATTTTCCGAATTCGGCCCTAAGAGGTAACAAAAAAGGTTAAATGTGTTTTATATTCATAATCAATATACAACTACCTTACTGATCTTAATTTCGTCGACACGATTTTTGTTAAGTATTGATGCTTACTCAAATACCTGAAAAGTAATTTCACGAATTTTCGAAATTTCCTACCTAAGGAGGTGAAAAGGGGTGAAAAATGATTAAATGTGTTTTCAATTAATTGTCGATATATATTGAATCCATCAGACTATTTTACCGTGTTATTCACGTACAACAGACAC
Organism: Medauroidea extradentata; assembly: GCA_003012365.1. Classification (NCBI taxonomy): domain Eukaryota; kingdom Metazoa; phylum Arthropoda; class Insecta; order Phasmatodea; family Phasmatidae; genus Medauroidea; species Medauroidea extradentata. The sequence continues at coordinate 32,977 of PNEQ01091490.1, read as the reverse complement.
CAAAAAGTAGTTTAAAATGTGATTCAAGGGTTTTTCGAAATTTAGTCTCTTAGAAAGTGAAATGACCTGGAATGTGTTTTAGATAAATCCTCGATGTATACAAAACCCATTGAGATATTCGGTTTATTTTTGCTTCAGGATGATGATTAATTAGGTAGTGGCCGCAAAAATGATTTAAGGAGTTTTCTAAATATGATCTCTCAGTACTGTAAAGTGGTGACAGTTTTTTTTAATGAAGCGTTGATTTAGATTCAGGTAATTATTTACCCTTCAATAGAATACTCATACAAATGCTTAAGACGTGAATTTAAGTTTTTTTTTAATTCGCTCTCTAAAGTTGTGAAATAGTGTTACATATTGTTTTCGATCAGCCCATGATATCTATCTAACCAGCAGAGATATTAAACGTTACCAGCATCACATGGATGCTTACGTGAATGCTTTAAAAAGTTACATAATATTTTTTTACTGTATATTATAACCGAATTATTAAGGGGAAACTCACAAGTTGTAAACTTCTCAAGGCAGACAGTTCGAAAAGCAGATACGACCAACGAAAAATAATTTATACCGAATTTTCAATCCGAGATTCTTTCTCTCAAGTTTAACCTCAAGGTTAGGGCACCAGTTGCGTTTCTTCCTAATGGCGGTAAACTTTAAGCGAAGGATTTGTAAAAAAATATGTTATTGAGGGCACAGTCAAAACGATTGTGCTCGGGGGAAATCAATTTTCATACCACGCAAACTACGTATTTCATTCGATTACATTCTTACATTTAAGAGACTGTGATTACACCTTAAGGTCAATTTTGTTGAGACTACAAATAAGGCCGAAGATAAGCCGCTGTTACTGGCAGAGACTTAGGATTGTGTTTCGCGTGGACATCTGTAGCTACTTAGACTGCTGTAGAGTTAGCTCAAATAGTAATTTGCAAGTTATTCTAACACTCGAGAGCTGAACTGATAACTTAGTGTACAAAAAGGTACTTAACTTAAAGTAAATATTATCTACTACGAGTAATGCACGCGCGCAAAAGTGCGGTAGATCTGATAGTTGAACAATGAGGGATAATAATAAGTTAGGATTCCAACTTTTCATGCCTGGAAGTGTATAAGGATTATAAAATATCATGACATAACTTAAATTCACACCAGTGCCTTACACAACATTCGAACCCAGAACCTCCTGCTCCGTAAAGTGATGTTACAACCACATTGAGCTATGTATTTTCGGCAACAACAAAAAAATACTTTCACTGTACGTAACAATACGACTACAAAGAGAAATGCTGTTAATAATGCTTGCTTTTGGGGTTACCTGTCTCGAGAGGTTTACAAATTAAGTTTGGCCCGCCAGAATCAATCAGGGACGAGTACTAGGATATCAGAACTTTAGAGACAGTCTTCTGGAGACTAAAGTACTGCTATATTTAATTGGGTTAATGGATGACTGTTATGCCACGAAAATATATGTTTAATTCCACCTATACTCCATTTTATATAAGTTTGGATAGATCTGACAGCAACGTATGGGCAATATTTTGTAATATTATATTATTTGTATCACTACACAAGTCAAACTTTGCAGTACAAATGCTGAAATGGACATTTCTGGTTAGTTTTAGAGCTAAAAATATCTTGCATTGTTCAACAAATTGCAAAATACTGAAAATTTTTCCCCATAAGTTGCTGTCAAATTTATCCAAACTTATGTGAAACAGAGTATACTAAGTTTGCAGCTATGGAGGTTAAATGTAAAATAAATGCTTAAATAATTTTTTTCTAGCCATTATACCAAACATTTTCTTAAAAAAAAAAAGTGGTCATACCACTCGCCACCCGCCAAGGAGATCATGGTTCCATCATCGGCGGGGTCGTTCTCCGACTTTTCGTATTTGTTAAACGTGGCGGACGTTGTCGCTTGCCAGTATCTCCCGATTCCTTCACTTTCCCACGGGCGTCCAGTCTGCACTCAATGTACGATACCCTTCCGTCAGATACCTTCCCCAAACAATATTTATTTACAGATAATTAAGAACTTTGGTATTGATTCCTGGCTGAAATTACGTGGCTACAAGGCAGGTAGTCAGAGCCCTCAAGGACTTTAAATACATTGGACTGTGTTCGTAAATGTTTCTCTTTATAAAAAAATATCACATGTGTTCATTTTGTCATAATACGAGAAGAAACTGCACTTTACAAGATAACGGAAAGGTAAGTTTTAAAACAACACGTTTGTTAAAAAAAAAAAAAAAAAAAAAATATTACGAAACCCCTCGAAATGAATAAAAAGACTTTTTTTCATCCTGTTATATCTGAGAAACTACTCACGGTATTCGTGTGAAACTACTCTAGAAACACGCAATGCACTTGGCTTAAAACTTTCAATCAAAAAAAGGTGGGGTAACCCTAAGCTACAAGGGGAAAAATTTGCATGCTAATTTAAAAATTAACTTAATTAATTGGCGATTTTACTTTGTAATATGCTTATATCTTCATGCCAAATATAAAATACTAATGGTTACATATTTAAAACACGTGTACATTATACTGTTGTAATCACGTCAGCCGAACAACTTGCAGATGTTTAAAAGGCACAATGTTCGTGTGATTTTGATTGCATATGTCAAGCTGTGAGGAGGTTAATGATAAAAACAAAATGTTATATCTACAAATAAATACAAAATAAATTAAATCATATGTTAGCAATATCAGACCATTCATCGACTACAAAACATGATGTATAGTTCAATTAATTTGAAGGTATAGCCAACATTAACAATCACATAGCATGATCTGTACGAGATGCATCGAAGTCATGAAACATCCTCGAAAAATAAACATAGATAATGGATATAAGTTAATAAAACCTGGTGGTCACTCTTTAAAATACTCAAATGACCTGCCAGGCCACAAACATTGTTGGCAATCACAGCATCCAATCAGAAGATACCAACAGCGAATGGACGCTGCAACTCAAGTGACTGTCTTAATTCGCGCAGAACTCCTTTTAAGGTTACAAAATAAAACTTGAAATGCATGTGTGCAATAAACAACATTTAAAATTTTTTATAATTTGAACTTATAAGTTTTAAGTTTCATCTCATGCGGAAATACAAAATTCAAAAGCAGTTTATTCCGTCTCAAGATAACAAAGTGAATTGTGAGGTTTTGTCCTTGCGATTTATTTATCGTCGTTATGAAACACACATATATAGCAAAGGGAAACAACTGTAGATTGTTTTTTCTCTAGCTGATTCTGTTAAAATAAAGGATATGAATACATTGAAAGTACTGCTGTCAAAGATAATGGTGAAAGCTTGAGAACGCGTTCAGCCAGCCTTTGAACACAAGTCTGACCGAGCTTTTGAAACACAAACTTTCATAAAAAGGCAAATACCATCTCGGTGACGAATATGATATGTAAGGTAGAAGCTGTTTCTTGTGAGAAATGTTGTAGTTTACAAAGTCAGTTTGTGTGTTACGAATTTTAATTTCTGTTTCCTGCGTAATTAGGTAGTATTATTTTCGAAGAAAAATATATTTTAGACTGATTATACTATTTTTTATCAACACAATCAACATGTAGGACTACGTTATCTATCCTTGGTGTCATATTTTACATAAACCTTATTTGACAAACTTTTGTTTGCGTAACTCAGCTTTCGGCTGTCCTTACAAACGTGTTTTATACTTTAGCTATAGCAAAATAATATAGCGTCTGAATTTCATGTCAATCGACCTAATAAATTTTAACATTACCATTACACCACCGATGGAATATTTTATAAACAATTATTTTCTATCTTATTAATAATTTTTTTTTCAATTGAATTTGACAATAACAGAAATATTTACAGAATAAAACATGAATAAGTTTAAATAAGACTATGTCGCTGAAAAAAAGTTAAAAAAACAATATAAATATTTGCAGCATATCATAATTTTATTTATATATTTTTCAAATAATATCATTAAAACATAAACAGTCATAATATTGAAATTCGAGGGCCACACGTGACTGATATTTTACATGTTAATATTATATATTTATGCTGGCGAATGTTTTACGGTACGTTGCATAAAAATACGTTTACAACGCTATTATGACTCTTTGGGACATATTCATATATAACATTAGTCAATGTTTGTAAATAATAACATAGTTATGTTTAAAAACAGGTCTGACTTCTGCTCGAGATGATTAATATACTGTATATGTTTTTCAAAAGCTTCGTGACAAAAATTGAAAATATAAATTATAAATCTTAGTTAATTTTGTCAATAGTCTATCTATGATTGTGTTCACGACATTTGAGGAAAGTTTATTGATATATACATATATATATAATATATATATATATAAAACATTAAAAGAGGACGGCTTTAAAAACAAAAAAAAAAAAAAATGATAAAAGATGTGAAGCCCTTAACAAACTTGCAGACAAGAATTTTAAAATGGGAATCAACTCAACATTAAAATTTATTCTCAACGTATAAATTTTAATGTGATTGTTTGTAATTATAAAGTTTAACAATACATTCGCAAGACATTGACTTTTTGGCTGCAAACAAAGCTTATATTACCGTTCATTTTCATCTTAAAATTAACCGCCAGCTTGCACCATTGTTTCAAACCGTAAGCATTGTTCGTGAAAAATTTAGATGAATATTTCTTTATGTAGTATTTTTTATAATTATTTATATATTGAATGAAATATTTTTTTCGAGATAATTTTTAAGGAAATGTTTGTTTTATACAATTTTTTTCCATAACAATATTTCTTAAGAAATTTGTGGAAGAACGTTTTTTGTTTGAGAGAATTGTCTTTGAAATTTATCCGTTAAGTATTAATGTTTATGTTTACAGTATTTCTCAATTTGAACATATTGTCTGTAAGGTATTTAGTAAAGTCCGTAAGTGTAGTTTCAATCTCAGAATCCTGGTGTGAACAAGAATGGGGATTTACATGGTAAATTATCAGGTGGAGCTCACTAAACTTTTATGATAATCATACAAAAGCTTTTTTTTAAGTCAGACGAAGGCAACAATGCTAATGGTTAAAGGTGTTGAAATATATTTTCTGTACTTGTTTACGAGTGTTATTTGATAATTAAAATGCTTGTTTGCACATAGTTTTTTTAGAGACCACATAAAAATCGCATTAATTTTCTTGTAGTAATGTGAACCGCAACAAAAATATTAAAAAAAAAAGTCAGTCGTTGCGATACATATGTTCGACCGGTAATTAAGATCCACCTAAGAAGAATTAACACGTAGTCTTGCTTTTGTCATATATCTGAAGTAAGGAGCACCTTTTAAGCCAACTATCCGTCTTTATACTGCTTTATTATAGATTATTATTTAAAAGCTAAATGAAAGGATCTGTTTTAAATAGTTTTTGCTATGTAGTTCAAAACAAAAAAGTGCATTTCTTTCAGATATTAACATAATTAAATTTCTTTTAGTTAACTCACTAAGTGAAAACACACCAAAATCTCTCTTGAAGTATTCGAGTAACTTAGAAAAAGACTGCAGTCGACTAAATATGGTCATCAAAATGAAAACACCGTTATTAAGCAGTTTCAGGAAACTATTGGGTAAATTGTGAAAAATTTGTCTCTCTCTTTTGTTTCTAGATTTTAAAAATGAGTTTTTCTTGGCACACGTTCTGATGGCCTTGAACTCAGCGGAAATGTTGACACAGAAACAAAGTGCGAATATTTTGCTGTACATCAAGACCAAAAAGAAAATACAGCGGGAAGAAAACCATTTTTTCAGCAATAATGAAATTTAACTAATGAGCCTGTCGTGTTCTAATTACTACCTAATCCAAAGGTCTTTGAATATTACAGTGCGTATTTCTCGTTATATAGATATATATATATATATAATTTAAATAGGCCAGAAATATCACGCATCGAAGACACTGAAAGACGCTCACATGTTGGAAACTTAAATACTACCTAAATTAAGTCAGTTTTATTGTTGTTTACTGCCAGAAATGATGGGACTTAAATTAAATCTCTGGGAAACGGTTAGTGAGACAGACTGCGGATTATAGAAAACGGTGGCGTCTGTCTTTCTTTCTCTCTCTTTCACTATATATATATATATATATATATATATATATATATATATATACATAGCCTATATGTGCACACACATATATGTAGAGATAGGAAAAATTTGCGGGGTCAATGACCTGTAGGCTAGCCTCCAAGAATATATGTGAAATCATGTAGGCAGCAGCTGTCTATTAGCTGCTCGCTGACAGTGAAATGGGCCTGTATTCAGTTACAGTTTTATTATTGGCTCAGATACTTCCAGGAAGTGTCTCGAGTAAGTCAACGGCCAATTGTGAAAGAGATAAATACCAGTAGTTGCTGGAATTCTTGCTTGCGCATAAAAGAAAACGCGAATTTTTCAGGTCTCTACATATATGTTATGTATGTATCCAGGTATCACAGAAAACAATTTTAAGAATTCCCAGTTTTCAGCAATAAAAATTTGCAGAAATATCTATGATTGCTCTGCTGTTTTTAAATGCACTGTCAACTTGTGTTCGACACATTAAGCTATCATAATCAAAAGAAAGTAAGTTAGTTTCAGTTAAATTAAATTAATTTCTATCATTAATTTCTACGGTCATGTTTATTTTCATACAATGAATACATGTACGTAGTTACACATAGCTTAGTCTAAGACGTTTACCAATTGTTATGGACCCTTGTTTTTCGCGAAAAGAATTTTGCCTCACTTTGTTTCGGTGCCTTACGTGCGCATCGGCGGTTCTGCTTCGTCGTCAGTGATTGGATATTTTAGCTCTCACGAGCCTTGGGCTTCTTCCGGCAAATCACAAACGTGTGGCGTTTGAATGTCAGTTTAATTGGCTCAGTCAAATGAGATACGGCTCTTCGCATAGACGCGCTGCCAATAACTGTGAACCAGAATCGCAGATGTGCAGGTAAGCCACTGAAACAAACTGTGGCAAAATTATTTACGCGAAAAACAAGGGTCCCTATAAATTGTAAACACATGCTCAAACACAGCAGTGAGAGAAAAAATTGGTTGATTCAAGCAAATATTTGTCTATATATGTGCAAACAACGATGTCGTATTGTTTTAAACAAATATTTAGTTGACAACCATTTTTTGTTAGATCAACAAAACAGTCATGTTATTTCATAATCTCATTTAGTTAAAATAACTAAACTGGATGTTGAAACAATAATTCAATATTGTTGATTTAATAAAATCTGGCGTTCAACATAATATTTGTTTGAATCAACACTACATTGTTGGTTGCCCATATACAAACAAATGTTTGGTTAACTCATCAAATCCTTTTTCTCAGTGAGCGTACTTATAATTTATGATCGCAAGCTGTTTACGATCATAACAGTTTTGGTAGCCTTGCATTCCACATTTAGAGTATTGTTAATACACACATTTTAACTGTAATCTTGTACAGCGATCTATTGGAAATTGTTGGATCCATGCTTTGTGTTGTAATTTTTACGTGAAGAGGAACAAAACACATTTTTATTACATACTGAAAAACTGTCAATATGCGTTATTTCCATATGCAAAAGTATTGCAAATCAGGGACTTAACAGAAATATTCTCACTAAGCCTATAGTTTGTATTAAAAACTTGAATTTTCATTCTCCAGAAGAAATTTTCCTGTTTTTTACCTGACCATTTAACCAACGTTTGGCTAAACGATTCCGAACAACAATATAATATATATATATATATATGCATATCTAACATAATTCTCAAATTGTGGGCAGTAGTGTATCTCCTGCATTAAATGTTAATGGATAAGGATATCCCTGTCATCCATGGAATTTATCTTTGGCGTTTTGGCGTTTTTGTAGAGGAACAAAAGGCCAGTTCAGCCCTACCTGCGACATTAAGTAATTAAAATAATTATGAATTCCGCGTTCTGGGCTACGCGATGGATGGGCAGAGTAGGCTGTAAATAGTGGTATTTGTTCCTTCCCCTCGCCGACCGTAACCAGACAGCTACGCTCAAGGTCATTGACCTGGTGCTCCAGTGTGTCTTCGTACCAATCAGCTGTGCATATCCACGTGCGAACGGAATAAAACGGACAATTTCTTGTATAAAAAGTTAAAATTTTATTTTAGAAGTTCATTTGCATGCCAGGTTACCAAGTTCTCGAAAACATTCCATCGTGCTTACCTACCATGTTTGAAATAATCCTTAGAGACCTGAAAACGTTAGCGTTTTCACTTGGGCGCACTGTAGGATTCCTACAACTGTAAGTTTGTGTCATTTTCATAATTGGTCTTTGACTTATTTGACATATCCTGGAAGTCTTTGAGCGAACGATGAAAATGTAACTTTGAACGCAAGCATCTAATGAGCATCTGACGTCTGCTTCAGTTCAAAAGTATTTTTGTAGGGTAGCCTTCATGGCAGTGTACCCGCGAATTTACCGGTCTCTTATAATAGTACGTTCCTGCAGTAATGTCGTGATATCATCGTTTCAACACATTTTGAAAAATAACCAACATTCTAATAAAGTAATTCCTACCAATATTTTACACAGTTATTGCTACGGACCCCTGTTTTTCGCGAAAAGAATTTTGCCTCACTTTGTTTCGGTGCCTTACGTGCACACCTGCAGTTCTGCTTCATGGCCAGTGATTGGATATTTTAACTCTCACGAGTCTTGGGCTTCTTCCGGCAAATCACATATGTGTGGCGTTGAATGAATGTTATTGTAATTGGCTCAGTCAAATGAGACACGGCTCTTCACATAGACGCGCCGCCAATAACTGTGAAGCAGAATTGCAGATGTGCACGTAAGCCACTGAAACAAACTGTGGCAAAATTCTTTTCGCGAAAAACAAGGGTCCCTAGTTATTGCCCGTTTCAATACGGAATCCCTCGACTAACGTTCTTTGATATGTCATACACGGCGCGACCATAATTCCAAAAGTTCTCCACTCAACGTTACATAGAAGTGCGCGCATTGCAAATGCAAAGTACTCCGCGCGTAGATACTACATTGTTGTTGAGTTTTATGCAATTACCGCGTTTTTACAGTCCTGCTTACATACATTTAAAACATATAAAAAGGTTCGAGGAAGGCGGGCTCCTTAGTAAAGTTTGTTTGCTCTTATTAGTACAAAATATTTTACAAACGGAGCCAAGTGTGAAAGGAGTGTGGTTTCCCTGCTGCCGGACGCTTCCAAAAGTATGGACGCTGTGAGAGGCATGGTCGAGGGTAGAGTGTGACAGGTAGGATAAGGGAGAGGGGTGGGCGGCACTTCCGTTCTGCCAGGGTGACGTGTGACCTTCTACCTGGCTGTCCACGTTCTTGCCAGTCGATGTAAGCGGAGCAAACAAAGCATACCGCCAGTATTTATATAAACATAGTTTTTTAAAATAATGCATTATCATTTAATGACAAATACTTCATTTTTAATTGTTACCCAAAAAGGCTGTAGATCTTAATGACAGCGAGGTCACTTGAGAAGGTGACACACAATGTTACACTAGGATAAGAACTGAGAGAGGAATCGTTTTTCAAGGAGCCGTAACAGCATTCACCTGAAATTTCGAGAAACGATAGAAAACCAAAATCAGGATGACCGAAATCGGGATTCGAACCCATGTTATAGTAATTGCCAGTTTAATGCGTAACCATTGCACCACTTCAATCTGTTCCATTCATAATGTGTGATGATGTAAGCTTCTGTGAACATCGTCATTGCGCAACTCGTTCGATAAAATCGCCTTTGAATTCACTTTATAATAAGTAACGTAGCAGTGATGAGTAGAACCAGGTTAAGCCATGCCACCAGTAAAGAGTAAAGAAACAATAGTGGCATTTTATGTACACAAGGGAAAATATCTTAACTCGAATTATAACCTGTCAGTTGTTGATGACGATATTTAGTGTGCAAGCATTTAGCTGCTGTTATCTTGCATTATGGTTTTCCGTTATAAGCAGCCGTACGAGATGTACGAAAACTAAAAAAGTACATCAAAATTAATTACAGTTGACATTACAGTGATAATGTAGATCCTACAAAACATTACTAATCTTTCTCTGGCGGTCAAAGTGAGTGAGAGGGCGAAGAACATTTGTGTTTAACACTGATGCTTTCAGTTTTCCGGTGCTTGTAAAGACATGAGGAATGAAGCAGCGCTAAAATGAAGGGGCGGAGGAAACGGGACATCCCCGAAAAAACCAGCTGACTAGTGGCATCGTCCAGTAAAATTCACGTACCAATATTCAGGTCGACTCCGCCGGGAATCAAACCCTGATCACCAATTTGGTTAATGGTAGTATTGAAACCATTCTCAACTTGTAAATGCAATTGAGTCACAGCGTGTTTGTATATCGACCTTTAATTTAGGAATAAAAATATTTTAGTTATGCTGATTCAGCCGAATAATGCATCAACATGTACCCAAATATAGTTATGATGATATTTTCTGTAGTGATTATGCTCGCTCCTGATCTTTGTTGCAAGATTTTCGGGAAAAGAAAGAACCTTTTGCAGTTTTAACATACTTGCTGAATTATTATTTCGTATTTATTTAAAGTTTGCTCGTAACTTTTACTGTCTGTATTTCTTTTTTTTTTTTTTTTTCTTTTAGGGAAGAAGAACCTGTGTAAGTTTGTTCATGGTAGAATAGTGAAATATTAAGTAAATAAACATGCCAGCAAAATAATGTTAGTAAAATTTAATAAACTCAAAAGAAATTTCGGTAAAATACAAATGCACAAAGGAAATAGCGTATGGTAAAGTAATGTGTAATTACCTTCATACTATGATAATATATTTATGTGTTGTTATAGCATAAGTTACACTTAACATTTTGTAACAGCATATCAACCGTTAACTGCTTATACAATTTTCTAACTGCGCCTGCAATGCAAAATACGTATGAACTATCTAATATAATGCTTCCTACCTCCGGTCCTCGCTTGATATCTTTAAATTGTACCCAGGCGCGTGTAAGGTGGTCCTCGCTTGATATCTTTAAATTGTACCCAGGCGTGTGTAAGGTGGTCCTCGCTTGATGTCTTTAAATTGTACCCAGGCGTGTGTAATGTGGTCCTCGCTTGATATCATTAAATTGTACCCGGGCGTGTGTAAGGTGGTCCTCGCTTGTTATCTTTAAATTTAACCCAGGCGTGTGTAAGGTGGTCCTCACACACAGATGTACAGGTTAACATGTAGATGCGAGTGTGCACCAGTTTAAAATTTCAAATAATGCTTCCTGATTGGCTGCTGGAAATGGTCCTCGTTTTGTGTATAGGATACTGGTAGTTAATTTACATCGGGTACTCGCAAAGTATGTTAAATTTCAAGAGTGTGCAACTTTAAGATGTGTGTAAAGAGGTTCTCACTTGAACCGCACAGATTGGAAGAAGTGTGTATGCAAGTTGACTAGAATACCGTCTGGTGGAAAACTGCTGAACTACAAATCCAGCATTTAGACAACAAAATGAGGACCGTCTAGAAATACAATTTCCTATATATTTATGCACTCAGAATAGCCGGTAGAATACGAATATGAGGACCGTTCCTTATGAGGACCGGCACCCGGTCCTCGCAAGAAAAAATGTCCTCACAGCGTCGCTCAGCAAACTGGCGAATGTCCTCACAAGGTAGCTTATGCCCACTCATCAACGCACAGCCCAAACCGCTGGACCTAGAACCATGAACTTTTGAAGGAAGTTTCCACTTGCTCCGTAGGCACCCACTAAGAAAGGATTTTTTGAAATTCGATAATTAAGGGGGTTAAAAGGGGTAACATGTGTTTTATAGGAATCCTTGATAGCTCATTAACCGGGAATGCTATAATAATTTTTTTTAACTTCATAATGTTCGCAAATTTTTCGATTTTGCGAAATTCGAAAATTAAGGGGGTGAAAAGCCGTAAAATGTGTTTTTCACTAATCCGTGATTTCTCCTAAACCATTTCAGATAGTGAGGTGAACTTTTTTTTTAAATTATGTTTAAGTAAATATCTAAAAAGTGTTTTTACAAGTTTTCGAAATTAGTCCTTGAAAGCTCATAAAAAAATAAAACGTGTTTTTTTAATTAATCCCACTTATCTCCTAAACCAGTGGAAATATTGAAATGTCTTTTTTTTTTTTTTGCTTTAAAATAAATCTTACGTAAATATAAAAAAAATAGTTGTTTCACGATTTTTTGGAATTCGTCCTTGAAAGCTGTTAAAAATTTGAAATGTGATTTCAAATAATAATCCGTACCGCTTATACCCGTTGAGATATCGAGATAATTTTTCGAAAAGACTGAAGCTTATGTAAATATCTACGAATAAAATTCAGGTTTTTATGAAATTCGAAAATTAAATAGGTGAAAAGCAGTAAAATTTTAGTCTCCCGAAAAAAGAGAATGATCACGGAGAAATAATTCAACAGTCCTTTCTTTTTGCCAACCTACTCATAAATAAAACCTCTTTGGACTCATATGAAAGAATTATCACGGCAAGCCTTTAACATTCACTCAGGAATTGTATTAGTTTGTGGTGCGGAAGGGGTGGGGTTACGGGTTCGTATCCCGAGCAAGACTTTGCGATGGGAATTACTATGACATCATACAAGCATATTGCGCGTGCTCTTTACACTGAACTAAGGCAGTTAATTATAGTTCCCTGTTATTGAGTACGCTAGCTGTTAAATGCCTTCATCACATATTTTATCCAGAGTTACAGGTTACATTACGTAATTTCACGCGGGCAACGCCGCAGCCGGCCGGCAAGTGTATATCTCTATATATAAAAGGAAGTGCCCCACTCACTGACTGACTGACTCATTCATTCATTCATCATCAACGCACCACTGGACCTAGAAACGTGAAACTTTAAGGGAAGTTTCCCCTTGTGGCGTAGGCGCGCACTAAGAAAGGAAATTTTGAAATTCGGCTATTAAGGTGGTGAAACGGGGTGAAATGTATTTTTTGCAAATCTTTGATATTTCTCGAACCCGACTGGCTATCGTCGTCTTATTCACTTCGTTAGGTCGCAAATATAAATGTCTAGAAACAAATTTCAGGATTTTTCGAAATTTTTACATTAAGGAGGTGAAAAGCCGTTTAATTCGTTTACAGTAAATCCTCTCTTCCTCTCAAACCACCTGAGATATCGAAGTGATTTTTTCTTTAAAATGAAGCTTACGCAAATACCTAAAAGTAATGTCAGGATTTTTCAAAATTCGTCCTTGAAAGCCTATAAAAAATAAAACGTGTTTAAGAATAATCTTTCGTAACACCTGAAATAGTTTAAAATTTGTTTCCTTTTTATTTCTTGCTTATAGTTAAACCTCTTTGGACTATAGCCTGTACACGCGAAATAACTCTCATGGCCTGTCTTGAATAATTTGTAGTTAAGTCTGGGGAGTTGCGGGGGGGGGGGGGTTTATGTTATTTAATTAGGCTAATTTAATTTCATATGTAGCCTACTAATTTAGTTGCAGCTGGACGCAAAACATATATTCAGACTTTTTTTAAAATTCGGATTTGGAAGAGGGTTAAAGAGGAATATTTCATTTTTTAATATGGTCTACATAGCTATAGATCCCGACGGGCTATTACAGAGATTTCCACGTCAATTTGCTATGTATACGAATGGTAAAATAATTATTTCACAACCTTTAAGGGTGAAAAATATAAACTTTAAGGGGACTTCCTAGCAGTCCGTGAAATACGTTGCAGAGGGTTAGAGTAATATATCTGGTGGCTAAACTAATAAAGGTGCATTACTTATCTTAAATTACGAAAAACAATACTCTTTGAACGATGTTGCCATAGTTTTCAGGCTCTATGTGGCCTGCTCCAGAGTAAGTTCACTTACCAACTTGGCAATTCTTGCACCTAATGGAAGAACCAATAATGTGGTTTATAAAGAGGTCCTTACATAAAATAAAATATAAGCTTTTTGTGTAGTGAAGTTCCACAAACTCATACACATTCATTCGCATTTCAATGGACTGCCCATACCTCTGAGCATATGAACTCGTGGTTGAGGGGAGGGATGTGGGGCTTAACGT
>PNEQ01091490.1:0-18810 GCA_003012365.1 Medauroidea extradentata | reverse complement strand
AAATATGGTTGATAGGGTAATTCTGTTAATACCTTACCAAAAATAAATTAAATTAAAGGAGTGAAGAATAACCTGGGTAACAACCATTTCTGAATTATATGCGGGCAAATCCCTAGGATATTCTATACTCAACAAATTAAGAAAAACAGGTGTATTAATCATTTCCGTAATCAGTATTACCGTCAAAAATTAAAAGTAATAGAGTTTCATTGTTTCAAAAATTACACGCGGGCGAAGCCGCGGCGGGACTGCTAGTATATATATATATATATATATATATATATATATATATATATATATATATATATATATATATATATATATATATATATATGTGTGTGTGTGTGTGTGTGTGTGTATAAGCTACAGAATTTTGTTATACATTTATATATCTTATATATAAATATGTATATGTATGATTTAATATGTACCGTTCATATTGTATACAATTTTATTTATTTATTATTAACGTCTTTATCTTTAATGATCAATTTAACTCAGCCTGTTTTTCTTATGTTTAACCATGAAAATTCCAACAGCCAGACAAATATATCTAACATATAAGCAATTGCGTAAAATAACCTTAATATCTACATTTTGAATACAGTTATCAAGGCTTAACAATAAAACATTTATAATACAACCATAGGGCATAAAAGCTGTAAATTTATGTTTTTCATCGTGAATCACGCACAATTTACAGGATCACAGTTTTGAATTGACTGAATACTTTCAATTCTGGGTTGACCTAATTCCGGCCTGCATATAAGAAAAAGCGGAGTTGAGTCAATTCTGAGTTAACTTAATTCCTGCGCCCCAAATTTTAAACATAGCTGAGATCTGGACGATAACGCAATATGAAAGGGAAAGAAATTAGAAAAAAAATAGAAATGAATGAATATATATTTTAATACACTGGGAGTGTAACGCACACGACCGTAAAATTTCACAAACTATACTAAAAAGCAGACAATAATATTAAACAGCAAATTTCAATATTCCCATGTTTAAAAAAAACTAAAAGAACGAAATAATTTCTTATATGACAATACTTGTAATACTTGAAACAAAACTAGCGGCTATGGACGTTCTCGTACAGTTTACTCGAATGAACAACACTTTAAACACGTACTTATTCATACACACTATACTTAGTGAACCGTGAATGTTTATACGTATATAAAATAACTCAGATTTGCGGTTGCCAAGAAGTGGCTACGCCTATAAAATGTATCGGAGATGCGTGAAGTCACTTTTCTGAGCATCACATCATGGCGACTATATGTTCTTTAAATATCGCAACTTGATAATATCATAATTTATCACCTGGGTCAAACAAATAAGTAGTTAAGCATTGGAATTAGTGACATTGTTTTTTATTGCATTAACATGGATATTTTCATTATTTGTCAGGTAAATAGAAACAAGTTCTCATAAAGGACTTATACATATATCATGCATATACAAGTATCATACATTCATATTTGAAATAAAATACATTACATTTCGTCCTAAGAGCGATATCCATAATTATAACATTAGAGAAAGCTCAAAACTAAACTATATCTCACAAAAACATTTTGGTAAGAGCCCATATCATTCTGCTATCAGGCTAATTAACAACATACCTAATAAGTTACAAAATATTGATAAAGTAAACAATTTTAGCTTATTGAAAAGTCCCTTAAGAAAATGTTTATATCCAGAGCATTCTAGAGTACAGAAGAATTTCTGTGTGAACAGCACAAATAGCCATATGACTAGTTTTGATGATAAGACAAACGATATTTACTTTACGTAGTATTGTTATTGTTACTGTAAGTATTTGTATTATTTCTATGTAATTATGTTTATTATTTCTCATTTGAGTCTTGCATCTAATTTTACAAAAATTCATATGTCCTTGCTTTGACAAATGCTCTCATGAGAATGAGAAAAAATATATTAATAAATAAATAAAGTAACGCTAAAAAAAGCGGCTCAAACGAACTACGTCAAAGCAAGCCATCTCCTGACTATTCTTACCAAAATGGAGGATTTATGTATTTTCAACCAATTCGTTATCTTTCTGTGGCGTGTAAATACCAAAGTTGCTCTGTCCTTTTATTTACATAGCTCTGTACAGTGTTTAAATCTACACTCCAAAAAAAGTTGTCTATAAAATCTACTCTTTGAATACGCAAGTGATCAAGAACAGCTATCTTTAACTTATTATGCATGCCTTCAATGTAATGTTCTATAAGAGATAGGTTTCTGTACATCAGTTCTATAATGTACGCTCTGTACTGTTTTGACGTTCCCAACCCGAGGACCCAAAATATTTGTGCACGGTTCACAGTTTTATGTCTATAATATACGCTGCACTCCCTCACTATTCTATGTTGAGATCTCAAGTTAGTAGAATTACATGTTCGTAAATTAAACATCAACAATTTTGCAAACAAAACGTCTGTATTGAAATTTAGCTCGTCAAATCGTAGACGTAATACTGTCTCAATGGCAAGTAATGGCAAATTTCACTAAAACGTTTGCAAATCGTATCTCGAAAACTTATTCAACCCAATATAACCTTGGATATAATACACGACTTCAGTATATATGACAATAACTGTTGAACGTACGTAAATGAAATGTTACCTACAATTTAAGTAGTTAGCGTGTTCTGCACTGGTAAGAAATAGAAAAACGCAATTCGTTTTGTTACAGCGGCGGGCCCGAGGATAATGGGTGAGTGAGGGTTAACCTTCTCCCCTCAAAATATGTGAAAATAAATTATAATATTATAATTTATCTCTAAGGTCAGAATTTAAATCCAACAAAACGATGGCAAGGAGTGTCCGTGTCGTCCCGACCCCGCCACCCTTTTTTTACTTTACGGTAACAGCATAAAAAACACCATTTGGCATCTTTAAATCCTAATTTTCCCGGTGGGAGACCTCGGAAAGCCTTGTCCCACGGAAACCCCCCCCCCCCCCCTCTTTTTTTTTTTTTTCATATTTTCCACTAATAAAGCCAAATTTACTTAAAATACCATTCGAATTAAACTATTAGAAATATAATATAAGAAATACTCTCTGCAATAATACTAGAATATATATGTACTTTAAATAATTATTATGGAAACAACTGTGTTTCAGAAAGGAATTTAGATTATTTCATGTCATTCCTGACGATTTGGGTTGTGCCATTTACAAATTTCTCTAAACATTGGTAGTGTAATATTCTATAGTTTATGTGTTATTTATATTATATTATATTCAATTAATATTTAAGACTTTGTAGAACACACATTTTCCTTTGGAAGGAGGTGTTTGTAAGGAATTAATCTTGATGATATAGATGTCTCAAAAACTTTTCATTGGTAAAAAAAAAATTTACAATTCTTTTCAACTCAATTTAACGAAGTTATATGCGAACAACTAGACATAACGGAGAAAAAGAACAGAATGAAAAAATATCTACAAAATATACGCCCAACGTGGGGCTCGAACCCACGACCCTGAGATTAAGAGTCTCATGCTCTACCGACTGAGCTAGCCGGGCTGATGACCTTCAGGTTTGAAAATTATTTATCTAAATGATTACAAAAGTCAAATCAATATTCAAGTTTTTAATTACTTACAAAGTAGTATTCGTTAATAATCAATACATGAGGACTATCCTCTAACCATGCTGCAAACGAATTGTCAACTCCGAAAGATATTTTTGTTACCAGAAAACACCTGTTGCAGCCACAGTCTCCTCATTGCTTATTCTAAACACATTTTAATAATAATAAAGAATTAGAAATACGAGCCACAAATGACTTAGGAACAATATGGAGGTTGAGGTGACCTCAACGAGATATACAAGGCTCTCACTTGTTTGCTCTCTGGTACTCTCGCTCTCTCCAGTTGGGACGATGCTCTCTCGTAATTGTAAACAAACGATGCAAAGGTTATAAGTGCGTGCATTTTATTAATACAAGTTATAAACATATTAAATACATTTGTAGACGATTCATATAATAATTTCTAATCTTACCGGCGTCGTATTTCAAGCTGTATATATGCGATGCCAAAATTGTTTATTTCATGTATTAAATGGCATATTACGGCCGAAAATGTTTACTGAATATCTCGCAATAGGCAACTATTCATTGCAAATAATTATATTTGTATAAATATTGAATTATTTGTAATGTACATCGCATGTTTCTTCAGTAACCTCAATCCATAGTTGTAATCAAGATGGCGTACGCCAGAGAGCATGAGAGAGCGAGAGCGAGTATACAACTTCGTGCTCTCGCTCTTTCGTACTCTCGGCGGACAATTGAGACAGGTAGAGAGTGCTCTCTCTGACGTAGTTGTGACGTATATGCAACAGCGAGAGCACGAAAGAGCACTCAATGGGTGAATTGAGACACGGCCATAGGTAGACCAGTAGGCCGCCAAAATATTGAGGCAAAAATAACTTCGCTCCCTAAACAGCTGATTGTGGCCTGTTTTCATATGGATGCCATTTGAATTTGCTGCAGCTTGTTGTAAAAATGGTCCAGAACTGAGTTGTCTAGGGCTGTAATGAGAAAGCAGTCAAAGGGACATCAGTATCATTCAACAGGTACGCTTTTTTTAACCGATTTAAATTCATTATTCATGGGCATACCCAGGGGGTGGTTTTGGGGGTTCAAAACCCCCTCCGAAATGTCAAGTTTCCTTATCTAGGTATTATATTTTACATTACATAAGGTACCGGTATTACAAAATCAACCATAGTGTTAGTGAAATTTGTTATAGGTCATTCGGAATAAAGTGAGAACTAAAGATTTAACCTTTGAAAAAAAAATCACTGACCGTTATTTCATATGATTAAACATTAATAATAGTTACATTACTCGTTGTACGGTTGACAGCGCATTGCCGAATATAGTTCTGTGTATTTTCTCATTTAAATGCAACAATACTGAAATAAAATAAAATAAATTCGACATATTTTAATTATCTATAGTAAATAAACTTTTTTATCGGACTATATAGGTTTATACCGACTGCGTAATTTATCTTAGACGCGCAAACATCAAGTGACATGTCCAGAGAGGTTATGAATTTCACGTCGTTAGCCGTTACGTGCGGAAAGATACGAATTGGCTGAATATACAAATTCCGCAGGGCTCTTTTGAGTGCTCACTTTATCCCGAATCGCCTATAATGACAATTACATATGTCAAACACAGGTGATATTTAAATATTTCTGCTACATAAGCGTTCGAAACCCCCTCCGAAAAAAAAATCCTAGCTAAGCCCATTATTTGTACCTGTGTTTTGCAGATAGTTATTTGTGTATAAAAGAACAACACATGGGCTAATTATGTATGCAAAATTTATTGTAATTTAGTTTTGAATGTGCCGTCTTTGAATTTTCAAGAACAGATGGCATATTTGTACTTCTTATGCAGATAGTTTCTTCACATATTAAATACCAGGATTTTAGGTTATTTTAGACATTTATAAGTGTTTTGTAATGTTGTGGTTAGTAATTAATTTGCCTTGTTGATTTTTTGTGATAAATATAGAGTATAATTTATATTTGTGCTTATGCTTGTGGAGATAGTTTCTTGGCACTTGGTGAGTTTAATAGGTAATGTAGTTTATTAAAACACAAAAACGTTTAATATTGTCTGGAAAGTGAAACATTTGTAATCTTAAAAATTAAATTTTACCGGTTTTGTAAATTTATTTACAGTGTTACAAGTATTGCTGACAACTGTACACAATCTGGTAGGCTGCCGTACATTTGTCAGTGTACTATAAATTGTTTGTATAATGCAATTAATGCAACATTTTCATACTGTATTCGGTGGAAGCAGAAATATGTATAGCGGGGGCTTTTTTGACACATAAATTCTTTCATCATAACATGATTGAAAATTTAAGTTCTTGAGAACGATTTAGAGTTTATACAATAACAGTCTCAAATTTCTTAGCTTTTTTAAATTTCTGTTATTGCTTACACTTTACTTTTTTTAAATTCTGAGAGAAAAAAGGTGTACCGGTAATTTGCTACTATACTGCAAATTATATTATCCTTACACTGCAGTACAAATGTGGCGATTGATCTTGTAACATATGGGGGGGTTAGAATGAAAGTGAAGAAAATTATGATTGCTTAGTTTTGCATAATAAAGTGTTTTTTTTTTGTAGGAACTCATAAAACGATTTTCCAGTATGTTAACGTAGCCCTTCTCACTTTATATTTAATCATGGGGCATACAAATAAAGCCAATATACAATAACCACAATGTATTGAAATTAGTGACTTACTTCACTTTCATTTTAACCCCTCATATAGTTATGCCTCTATCAGTTGGGCATGTATTTTTTTTATATTCTTCATTTGTCTTACAGATTGCGACCAAATTACACATTACCAACTCAATCACCATGTCTGTGGGGGCCGCAGTGACCGAATGGTCAGACCATTCGCCTCCCACCAAGGTGATCCAGGCTCGATTCTCGGCGGGGTCGGTCCCCAGGTTTCCGCATGTGGGAATCACGCCGGACAATGCCGTTGATCGGCGGGTTTTCCGGCGATCTCCCGTTTCCCCTGCCCTTTCATTCCAGTACTGCTCCATACCCAGCTCATGTCACCCCTCACCAGGGGCCTATTTCTCAAAACGTTTGGACAAGTAATACTAGTGGGCCACTAGTATTTACTAGTGGAAAATAATAGTGCAAGTTTCTGGAAGGTACAAGAGTAGCATACTAGTTACCAGTGTAGGAACTAGTATTATTAGTGATAATTATTAGCGTAAGATGATTTTCGTTCCACGAAATTACAAGTTACGAGTCTAGGCTAGTATTATGCTTCTAAATGTGTACAAGTCTTAGCCAACTAATAAAACGGGAAATTAAATTGTTTTAATGTGAGTAAACTAAATTTTCACAGTGAAGGCAAATAAATACTATTCTTATATTATGTGGCCAAGTGATTCAGACTCCGATAATGAGATTCCGGTGAGGAGACCTAATATATACAAACCAAGAGTGAACTATACACACATGGAAGGAACTTTTGATTTCAACGAGAGATTTAGACTTTCTGCACTTAAATTTGAAGAACTGTTACAAATTGTGGTACCCCACTTGGAAAGAAATACAAACAGAAGCCATGCTCTTTCAGGAAAGCTTCAGCTGCAAGTCGCTCTTCATTGGCTTGGAACTGGTGGCCAATATCATTCTGTAGCTGACATGCATGGGATATCGAAAACGAGTGTTTGCAGAGTGGTGCATAATGTTGTAACTGCAGTCACCGATGAAATGTTCCGACAAACTGTGAAATGGCCAGAAAATGTTGACGACATTGTTTACAAATTCTCTAGAATGGTCGTGTGTGGTCCCGATTTGCAATTTTACTACTCAAATGTTGATTGGCCGGGCAGTGTACATGATACACGTGTTCTTAGAACAAGTAGTTTACATGCAAGGATGGAAACTGGGTGGAGACCAATAGCAGATGGCATTCTGTTGGGTGACAGTGGTTACGGGTTGAAGAAATGGCTAATACCTCCAATTTTACAAAATCCTGAAGATGTAGCCAATGCCCGCTTTCTGAGAGCTCACAAAGTGACTCGTAGGGTAATTGAGAATGCCATAGGTATCCTGAAGGAAAAATTTCCATGCCTTAATCATCTAAGGGTTGAACCAACTTTTGCGTGCCGAATATTTAACTGTTGTGTGACACTTTGCAATTTCGCTCGCCAGGATGACATGGTGCCTTACGAAGAATATATAGATGTTGATGGTAATAATGACATTGTGCATATTAACGAAAATGATCATAACGATGAGGCACAAGATCGATTTAGAAGATTATTGAAATATTTTAGAATTTGAATATTTATTGTGATTGACTTAAAAACACTTGAGAAAAATATGGTGATACATTTTGTAAAATTATGTAATATTACAATTATTATTTGTCATTAATTGTCATGTACATCATTTGCTGATGTCACACACACTGTATGTACTGGATCACCATTTAAATCAGTTTCTGGGTTCAGATAGATACATGGTCTGCCACTGTTGATCAGATTATCTTCACTCTGGTTCTGATATAGCCCCATGTTCCTCTCCTTTTACAGAATGTCAAGTTTTAATTTTCGGTTTCTCAGTTCCAAGAATTCAACCTGTAATTCAAGCTTCCTTTTTTTTTTTTTTTTTTTAGGCTTTCAATGGTACTGTCAATTTTTTTCTGTCCTTTTAGCAAGAATTCTTGTGCCTATGAAAAATAAGTCATATGTTATAACTTTCTGTACTCACGGGAAAAGATACCAATAATATAATAATGCTTACTTTGAGTAGGTAAAATAAAGTTATGGCTAAAATTGTGGTTAACAACTTAATTAACTTACGTTGTTTATTTGCATCAGGCTATTCCTCAATGTGTACATTCAGCCCAAAAGTTGATGGGTTGTCATGATGATGTGTGCTGGGTGACACTGTGACCTCATGGCTTGGCAAAATGGGTTTGTTAGGCATAATAGTGACACAGGCTTCAGTGTCTATGACAACACCAAACGAATCTGCTTGTCTTAAGCCAATTACACCTGGCGAATCCCTTCCCAAAATGTCCAAAATGACATTGTCCAAGTCTGTAATTTTGCTTCCTTTTCCACCTCCTGTGCCTGTTTTTTGTGCATTATCAATTTTTGCCTACAACAAAATAGAGATAACACAAATGTAGTGTTTACGTAATTTCATTACATGTGGTTGTTTTCTTTTTTTTATATATTTCATAATTTTATGTATTGTATATAATTTATTCATGTTATGAGGCTATCTATTTTGACAAACAACAATGGATATTTCTTTACCAAACCTTGCAAGGGAAGAGCAATTAATCAGTGTGCTTTTTATTTTATTTTCAACAATAAAATCATCTTTAATCGGAAGGATTCGTAAAACATTATTGTATACTCACAACTGTGGCTTTCTTCAAATTAGGCCAAAATGTGTCTCTATCATAAGCGCAGTCTTTATTTGTAGGTACCAGTCCCATTGCATGACACGTATCACAAATCTTCCTCCATTCATTCACTTTGTCTATTTTCGTGAGGCGACTCGTAAATGATCCGAATAAAATGTCTTTCTTCTCTCTAATCATGTTTAGTACAATAATTTTACTTTCTATGGGCAACATGTCGCTCCTTTTTTCTACTTCGTTTTGTTTACACTATTTAAATAATCAGCTAACATATAGCGCGGTAAACTTCTTACAAGTTACCAGTTGAGCTGTGAGAAACGAAAATTACTACAACTTGTAACTACTAGACTTGTAGACTAGTATTTATGAGTGTGTACTTCACTTCTTACAAGTTACCAGTTGATCTATGAGAAACAAAAATTACTACCACTAGTAAAATTTAACTCAATTTGTAACACCTTATTTTTTCTATGATTTAACTGTTGATCTTGTAACTAGTAAACTTGTGGACTAGTATGTACGAGAAATAGGCTCCAGCACTAAAGACCTCGATGTTAAGCGCTAACCAAAATTTCTCACTCACCATGTCTGTACTGTAGAGTAAAGTAAATAGAATTTGAGGTATAATCGCAGATTTAACATTTTTCTGCTCAAAATTTCAAAAAGGCGGAAAATAATAAAATTCAACGCAGCGACTGAAACCCAGCCTTAAATTAATTAGGTACCTGTTACCTGTATGCTGGTCCGGAGCCAGGTTAAAGTAACATCTCTTGTTCCCACGGTGTAACTTAGCCAGAATTTTGTATCAGGATAAATTGGATAAATTAATTCAACTTTATGAAGAAAACTTGATTAATCAAGATTAAGTTACATACAACCTCTACGTTAACAACACTTTTGTAAAGTTTACAATTTGGTTTTGAAAAATAATTTCATTATGTTCTCTTGGCCAAGTACATGTAATATTTTACTGGGATTGGATACAAAATTATTACATTTGCTTTGAACACTTTGTGGGTTGTGTCTGAATTCACCCTCTCAAAGACTGGTTTTATGTCGTAGAAAAGTGAATTTTGAGTGGGACAAAATATTACAGCCAAATTCTCAGAATGGCCACTATTGCACAATAGAAAATAGTCATTAGCCAATGGCATAACTAATGTCTCATTCATTGCAAGTTTTGGCAGTATGAATGTTATTATCCAAGCCTTAGTACCTTTTCATTTTTCAGAGCATAACTGGACGAGAAAAGTAAAGAGGTTTAATGGAATCCCAACAAAAACTACTATTTAGGTAGTGCAATATAGCTGAACCATTGAATTTATTAAAAATGCATAATTTAGGTTATTGCAGCAAATACAAAGGTGTCAAATATTCAAACATGGCATAAACTTAAATATTTTTAACCCAGTGTTGTATTCATTTAATTAATTACCAAAATTAATATCCACAGACGTATTTTGAATACAAAGTAAACAATGTCGCACAGTGTAGTAGTACCATATATCTTGTTTGATTTTACATTACAACCAAATAAATGGGTATATAATGTGTAAAAATAACTTGCTTTTGTGTCTAATACAAGAAATCAGACTTGCATAGGTATATTCCTTTTCATTTAACACGTCCACACCTGAAATAATTCAAAAAACCCTATCTTCCACAGCAAAAGCAGGCCACAATCAGCTATTATGTTTTGGCCACACATCGGTAGTGCATAGAGTATAGCCTACACTGGGTCTATCCATATATATATATATATATATATATATATATATATATATATGTCGATGTTCCAGACCTTCCTGACCTCATGAGAAGAATAAATTTAAAAGCATTTAACTTCCTCTATTCTTCGCAAAGCAAATTATAAACAAGCATGTTCATTGGCTGCCGACCTCCGTCCACTGTGATCTTGCATAAGAATTAGGTCTTTGTTACATCTGTCGTGTACAAATAAATTTACCATTCCATCTCGTAATAAGAAAGTTTTATTAACACTTATATATAAACAGATGTTGAAAACACAATCTACGATGCTATTATGTTTATTACTATAACTATGATTATGGTCACGTCCATAAAGTAATTTCAAACGACTCGAGTTTCTTAAGTTCACTTGCCAGTATTTAAAGATGTACGGTACTCTGATAATTGTTTGTGAAAATAGCAACAGCAAAGTTCAATAATAATCACAACTGTAAAAATAAGTTGAAAATATTACAAACAAATCTAATATTTCTTTCTAAAAGTATTTTTGGACATTAACACATCAGTGTTGTTGGTGGCTACTGTGAATGGGTTTTACGCAAAGATGTTAGAGTCCAAATGGAGCATGTCGCCGGGAATCTAGCCAAACAAATGCTTGATGTGGCTGGTATCAATATGGCCGACTAATTAAAAACTTGAGGAGATATTAGTTAGAAGGTGCGTAATCAGGGCTAAAATATAGAGTTGTCAACCTAAAACATCAATTAAAGAGCGTAATACATTAATTTACCATAAAAAACACCAGTCTGATGTGTACTGTTGAGGTTAAAGGTGTATGGCGGCTGGCTAATTTGGTGGCTACCTCTCTCCCCTCTTGGCTTCACTCCCCTCGCCTTCATTCAGACCTTATGCTACCCCCGTGGTTTTACGTGCATCCATTTTCCGTTTCGGTTCGTAACCACCAAAATTCCTTGATCTATTTCGTTCCGTCCTCGCGTCGGTAATGTTACATGGACTTCACAGATTAGTTTATGAATGGAGGTAAGAGTTTATGTGACTTTGGATGTGAACAGTGGAATTATGTTGCATGATTCCCAAAAGGTGGATATGTAATGTCTGCATTATAAAACAAACTGCGGTGATAAATTATAAGGTACGAATAAAAATTTCACGTACCTATGTTTTTATAATACAATACGAATTGGTAATGTGAATTATCAACATGTCAGGTCAAAGCTACATAATAATTTCCTACATTGTTATTCCAGCTGCACTTTGGGACCTAGCAGAAACACATACCGGGACATTACGGCGAGACTAGTAACTACAGGACTGCCAACTGAGCTGTCAGAACACCAGCTCTTGTTATCACTAGGACCATGTGGGTTGGTTAAAAACCTATTTCGGTGAAGGAACAGCTACAAGCCATGGTAAGTGTATACCTCCGAGAAAATTTCAGGCATAGTGCATGGATTCTGTCAAGGTGAATCCTGCACATGTCAACCGGCACACCACCAACAGTATTTTTGAGATGCAGTATTCAACATGAATGCGACTTCTGCCGAATCTGGACATGTTCTTGAGTGTTTATGCCAGGCTAAGTTATACAGCCTATGTAGTGACACAGAGAGATATGGCCATTGAATACTGATTTGTGTAACTGTGCACTTTGTAGATGCAACAGGTGTGTACGACCACATCGAGGTAAAAACGGACTGTGCGAAAACCTGCATTGTTACACGAGTTCGAGTGAACAATTCGCTACCGCTAAAGAACCAACTTTTTGGCAACACATAAATAAGTGTGCATATAGCAGGTGGTGTGTTGGAAGAGGAGAGTCATTACCCATGTGCGCGGCTGCGCACTCCCCTCCAGCTGTGTGTGATATCAGATGGCCGGGAGACCAAGATGCTCCGATCATACAACACAGCACAGCAGAACAACTGACTGGATGGCCTGCTCATGTAGCTGTGACCAGTGGCAGATCGCAATGGCTGCATTTGATGCATTGCTTCACCTAAGGTTTATCAAAAATATTTATATATTGCCAATTTTCTAGGAAATCTAATTTTTTTTCGTCTCAGTATAACTTTCCAAACAGAAAGGTCGTTTCTTGTGTCGGTCTTGCGTTGAGGGATGAGCACATCAAGAATACACAGCTAATGTCACTGTTGACAGATTTTTCACAATGAGCCTGTAGTGCAGGTCTAGAAAGTGAAAACAGGGTGAATTAGACAGGTTTTGATGTAAAGTGTGAATCTAAACTGCACGGTATGTGGTTCTATCCCAGACAGCACAGGGACATACCGGTACTAGGGACATTTGAAAGATATCTGGACAGGACATTTGGGATATCCTATGATATCCACAGGATGTTCTAGGGATATCCATGGGACTACCAAATCAATGCTTTCAGTACATCCATGAGATGTCCCATATGTATATCCTTGGAGCATCCCAGCGGGAGTTCTTTTAGTCATCCCAGCGAGAGATACTAGAGATGTCCAAACAGGACATGTCTAGGGAATGCTAATTTCGTACAACAAAAATAACTGTATTGTAGGTTTTATATTCATATAAATATTCCATCTTGTGTGAATTCAATTCCAACATATTTGTAAGTGTGCCAATGCAAGAAATAAAGAAAATTCATACGAATGTTAGTAAAAATTAGTTAATTTTTTTAGTTACACTTTTTAAGTTGTAAAAGTGCTTTCATTATCTAACTTATCAGGTAAATGACAGTGGGGCAGGTGTCGGCGGCGTGGTGTTGACATGTAGGGCCTCGTACAAGGGCAAGGTTAGCGAAGGCAGAGGAAGGTTCTACAGCCGAGGGGGCCTCCGCCTCGTTTTCCCCCTGTAGTGCCATTCACTGCCTCCGGTCAATTATCCTTATGCTGGTTGTTGTCTAGCTGTAGGCATCGGTGCCGTGGAGTTGTTTCCACCTGGTCTGGTCCAGGTCCCTCTTCACTTCGTCCCACCACGGCTCTCGTCGGTTCCGTGAGCGGGAAAGGTCTCGGGGTTCTCCGGCGACGACGGGGCTGTTGGGGTGCTTCCTCCTCCGGCTCCTCCGTCATCGTAAAACTCGCGTCACTCAGTGGGGAATCGGTACCCAGACCTACTGGATTTGGTTCATCTGTCTCATCTGATAGTATCACAATCAGTTTGTATTGGGTGGCGTCGCGATGCCCTGCATCAGCGGTATGAGCTATGTCCAGGCTACCGTTGACAGCCCTATAGGGATGTCTAGGCTTGCATCGTTAATTTTGTTCTCCTCTTCTTCCCTCACTTGTCGGATGATGGCCGCGGTGGCCGAGGGGTCAGACCTCTCGCCTCTCCCCAAGGCGATCTGGGATCGATTCCCGGCAGGGTCGGTCCCCAGATTTTCGCAAGTGGGAATCATTCCGGACGATGCCGGTGGTTGGCGGGTTTTCTCGGGGATCTACCATTTCCTCTGCCCTTTCATTCCGGCACTGCTCCATACTCACCTCAAATCACCCCTCTCCAGTGCTGAAGACCTCGATGTTAAGCGCTGACCTAAATCTCTCACTCTCTCAATCACTCACTCGGATGATTTCGACTCCGATGTCATCCCTGTGTAACTCGATTGACCAACCTCGTTCTCCTTTCACAAGATACGTGGTTTCCCCTACTTTTCGGAGCACTCGGTGTAGGCCTTACCAGAAGAGCGCGAATCCAGCACAGAAATTATTTCCTCCTGCGGGCAAAGGGTGCTGCCGAACATAGTCTTGTGCGCCTGGGGCTGGTTCCTCCGGAGAATGCGGGGACTCTGGCATGATAAGTACGTTGCCTTCTGCAGTTTCGCATTTTCCAACTGTTCCCCGTGCTAGCTGTGTCATTCTCTGGTGGTTGGCGACATGCCCTCCCCTTCATGTGTGCAGAGTTCACACGGGCATCGTAGTTCCCGTTCTTGTGCTAACATGTCCGGTGTCTCCCCTGTGGCCTTATTAACTCGCCTTCGTAGGCAAAACAGTGCCTCAGCCAGGTGCTCATCCCATTGCCTATGGTCCTGAACTATCCTGACCCAAATCTGCTACTTCAGCACCTGGTTTCTCCTTTCCATCGGTTTTGCTCTAGACTGGTAAATCGGTGTCGTATAGATCGAGATCTGGACCTCTTCATATAGCTTAAATTTAGTCATAACTGATAACATAATTTATGTGCTTAACATTTACCATTTTGCAACAATATGTTTGAACTGGAACATGCCTGTCAAAAACTTGCAGAGGTTATTTAATGACTGAAAATGTTCAATGTTTATGATTACAATTTCCTTCAATTTTAATAAGGTATTTTTATGTTTTAACGTGTAAGAACAATTACCTTATATTTTGGGTGGAGAAGTTAGCTCTGAATCCCCCACCAGACCAACATGTTCGGTAGTAGAGGTACTCGTCTGGTCAGCGAGACGTACGGTCGTGTGCATGAAGGCAGGGGTGGATGCAGCTCTAGGTTCGGTGGGTAGGGGGGTAATTCCTTAAAAAGTAGCTATGTCTACACCTCGAGTAAAAGAAGAGGAGTTCGGGGATTCGGAAAAATTTAGTTTTTAAGGTGCAAAGTGTTGCAATTTAAGATGTTTCCTAAACAAAACATTTAATTTACCAATTTAAAAGTGTGTAATACTTTAATGATAAACTGTAAACTGAAGGTCAGCGACGTCCATGCCACCTAGCTCCCCCTTCCCTGGACCCAACACTTCTCGGAAGCTCGTCTTGTACATCGGCCTGGGGCCAGAAAGTTTTTCGTCCAAGTCATTAGATGCATCAATGCTAAAAATATACTAAAGGCATGTGTTACCTCCTCCAAATAAATACCTGAATAAAATGCATTCCCTGGATAGTCGCTAAGAGCATATTACGACTCCCGAATAGAGCTATTCGGGTGCCTATTCACTGACTCTATTATTTGGTGTTCAGACGAGCATAGCCTTTTATTCGGCGAATGGGAATAAAATGGCAGCTAGCATTTATCCAATTCAGAAGCATGTTGAGGTTAGGATTTATGTTAGATCGAAGGTTACCAATATTACTGAAAATAATGTAGTGCTGAGGTACGCACAGTGCCTGTTTTCAACATTTTTTCTTTAACTCCGAAGCTAGTTAATAATATAAAAAGTTTTTCATTGAAATTTTGTGCATGAATTGACAATAAAATGACCCTCTTTCTTCTACGGCGACAACGAACATCTACTGAATCTGCAGCAATTTTTACAAGTTTATTAATTCGATCTGACAGCACATAAATGTTTATTTGAAATGAACCGCTTGAAGCAATTCGATGACAATTTTTTAAATTAATTATTAATAAAGTATTCTTGAAAAAACTTTAAAATTGGAACAACGAAACTGCCTTCCAGTATTTAAACAATGATTTACGCCCAGTAAACAGTAACGTAAGTTTTAAAGTAACTAATGTAATTCGTCGAAATATGTCTGATATGGATGCAAAGTTTCCGACATTTGAAATTAAAATTATATTGGTATTATAGTAAAGCACAACTTATATATATAATACATTGGCGTAGCTGTATTCATAAAGTTGAGGGGGGGGGGGACAAGTTAGAATTCGGCAGCTTGTAATTACATTCCCCACGTCCTATGGCGGGGGGTCCGGGGGTCCTCCCTCGGAAAAATTTTGATCTGAAAGGTGCAAAATAGTGCTATTTAAGAAGTTTTCACATCTAGAAATTGGCTATATGGGCTGTTAGAAACACTACAGTTTTCTTAATATGTAATTTGATTTTGTGAAAAACTTACTTATGAAGTTGACCTGAGTTTGAGAGAAAAAAAATTGGGGAGAGGGGAAATTAAAAAAAAAAAATTACTTGCCCAGGAATTAATTTTACCATTATAAAAATCATAAGAATAAATTATTTTCTCCTAGTATTGTTAGTACTATTACTATTGCTACTGCTACTACACTCATGACATTTCAAATAAGGTACATTAACAGCACACTTGGAAACATTATACATTTTTTTATAGATCAAACTTTGCATTCTTGTTCATACCAAATTACTTATGTACCGACTACTTTAACTGATCACATCTAAGATCTTCAAAACACATCACTGTTTGTTGTCTAGAATAACAGAGCATGTATTTTGTAGAAAAGTCTTTCTTCTGTGCTGGTACTCATAGTGTGTTACCGTTTACAAAATACATGTCCTCTCCTCTCATTTCGACTTATGAATTGGGATGCAATGATGTTTAAATCAAGGAAGTTCAGCTCATGTTGATGAGCATGGAGAACAGCTACATGGTTAAGTTTTGTCTGTGTCATAGTTGATCTGGAAATTAAAATAAATGTGAATTGTTTAATGGCATATAAAAGACGTGCAAATATAATTTTAAAAATTAGACACGTGTGTTAATTGTTTTAAGACATGAGTGTGAAGATTTCATTAAGTTATTAATTGTTGAACGTAATTTTAAGCCAAATAAATTTTAAATAGTTTCACTTAAAAACCATGCCTACCTGAGATACGTTTTCAGCCTTCGTAGAGAGCTGAAACTTCTTTCGGCCGCACAAGACGAGCTGGGTACAACAACCAGCAATCTTACCAGCACATTTATATTTGAAAACGGCTGCTGAACTTCTGGCGCAGAGTTCAAAAATAATTTGGAATCATCCTTAACAGATTTTGGCTTGTGTTTTTTCAGAAATAGTTCAACCTCCGTCTTCAGTGACTGAGAATCCACTTCTGGATAGCAAGCTAGCTCGTCACAAATTTCTCCCTTCAACAAACTTACTTCCAGTTTCTGCAGTTTTTTTTATATCTTCTTGGTTGAATCTTGAATTTAGTCCACTTGCAGTGCAGAATCGACAACCATGAAAAATTCTTTACGGTAATATTGATCAACCGTTGTTGCTTCAAAGGCTTCTGCTGACCCAGTGAAACGTTTCGGCAGTTTCCTTTGGCTTGGTAACTGCAACTCTTTAAGCTGTATTCCATAGTAAAACGGGTTACCACAGTCAATATATTTTGAAATTCAACTTCTGATCTCATTTTACAAACGGAGTCTTCGATCAGAGTGACAGCTTCCATCATCCCACTGACAGTCTGCTGTGGACCTTGTAATGCCTTGTTGAGTACTTCTAATATCTCTATTACATGCCTGGCCATTAAAAGTCCTAACACAGTTGCACGTGATTTAAATTTTTCCAACAAACCGTGAGCATGGAAGTTTTTATCTGCATCTAACTGATCAAGTGTTTTAAGATGCAAACCGTAGTTTTGCAAAATTTTATTGATCTGACTTCCTCGGTGAACCCACCTTGTCGGACATAGAGGCTTTATACTTGTAATATTTGTTACTGGAGAACTACAATTTATTTCCATAATATTTTTGAGCTAGTGTCTAGCGTTAAGTGATTGACTGAAAAGAACACCTAGGTCTTGAGCCAACTGCAACACATTTCAAATAATATTAGAAGCATCACAAGTGTCCTAAAGCACAAGATTTACTGAATGTGCCCCGCAACGAATAAATGGTACAAGTGGTTGTCGCTCTTTCACAACAGCCTGTACGCCTTTTTTGTGGCCACTCATATTTGAAGCGCCGTCATATTCTTCCCTCTCAAATATGATGTAGAAAGTTGTAGTCGTAAGAGTACATCAAATATTATATTTGATATTGCCTCACAAGTTGTGCTCTCAGTATCGTAAAGGCCAACGAAAGTTCTATTGGGCTGAGGTTTTCATTCACATACCTTAAACAGATACTGACCTGCTCCTTACCTGACACATCACGGGTCCCATCACACACAACAGAAAACATAACTGGGTTTTGTGAATTGATGTCTGCGACTAGTTTTTTACCACTTCAGTTGATAGCAGCATCAGTATTTCGTTGTTAAACTGTGTTTCTTGGCGGTATGTGATCGAAGGTGTCAAGTTTCTTGTACCTTTCACTCCAACCTCTAAGTTTACGAAAATCTGTAAACCGTGTCGTAAGGTGGTTGCTGAAATCTGCAACCTGCCCTTACCTGAAGAGATCCAAGAAGATCGAAACACGGGTATGTCATTCTTATCCTTGGACGGCCTTACGGTTAGGATAAGAATTGGGATTTAACCAATTGCTATATTCCCACCGTAGCGGGTGGTGTATCGAG
>PNEQ01091489.1:16930-34106 GCA_003012365.1 Medauroidea extradentata | reverse complement strand
TAGCAGAGGTGAGTGTGGAGTAGAGGTGAGTGTGGAGCAGAGGTGAGTATAAAGCAGATGTGAGTGTGTAGCAGAGGTGGAATATCCAATGGCGGGGAGGGATAAGGGAGCACCGCGATAAAACGTGCATCAGGTGGCAAGGTGCGCCACTTTAAATCCGAGCACAACTTGGCCATACAGTTACAGTTCTGGAACCATGATGTCATCTTGGGAGACGAGTAGCCTGACCACTATACTAACGTAGCTCCTTGGAATCTAGATATACAGGATGGTTCACATGTGAGTGCCGAACATGTAGGCTGAAGACGTACACAGGAAGAGAAGCACTGAAGATAAATTAACACGGGTTCAGAAATTAACTACTGACAATGTAGGGAAGGACTTGGCGAGCTGGTTGAACCATCAATCATCTCTGAGCACACTGTTGTGTTTACAATAATCAGAGAACACGTCTCATACTATATACTCCCTCCAGCCTCTATCAGAGACCTTCTCTCCCTTACTGTATGAGCCTTGCTACCAGGGGAGTCAATAAGGTGGGGGCAGGAAGGGGCAAATGCCCCCCCCCCCCTGGATTTAGAATTTTAAGTGTATATTATAAGTTTGTTGCATTTTGACTGGATTTATTTGGTTGGACATACTCCATTGCGAAATAAATGACTGTCAAAAGATATTTAAAAATAAGGAAAGAAAACATTAATAAACAGGGTATGCTTTAGTAATCAGGATACATGCACAACATGAAATTCCAAAACTGGAATCTGGTCAGATAAAACAAGGAACCAACAGACAATAAAAGTAATAACAAAAATATTAAAAGGAACCTAAGTTGTCATGCGACACAACGATGAGACGAAACAAAACACAGTAGTTTTCCAAACCGCCAGTATTAACGACGTTTTGGGAACTGGAATCTGTTCCCGTCATCAGGTAGACCCACAGTTGTTATTTAAATAATGCTAACATAAGCACATAAAACTGAAGTTATACTATTAAAGTTTCTAATTTATACATGCCTAATTAATAAAAAAGATCCAACAAGGTTACTGTCACCTAAAAAAAATCTTGCCCCCTCCCCCCACCTAGAAAAAACGTTTAATGACGTCCCTGCTTGCTACTAGACAACACACAACCCATTGTCTGTGAACAAGGTGCCTTTGCCAAACGTTTCATTCCAAGTACGGCATTATATCGTGGATAATGGTTCGCAGTGCGGATAGTAATCCTCATTATTTCTATGAGTTCATTTAGAGGCACTGACAGGTTTTGTGGTGTTTGTACAAGTATTTAAATTGCTATTATACTAAATGTCGGTGTTTCATCTGCGATGTTGTCTCAGATATGTGGAGTAATGTACAGTAGTGTGAAGGACTTGATAGTTTCACTGACGAGTACCGCTACTAGGCTATTAATATTATTTCTACGCTATGTGTGGTAAGTAAGCTGTAGACTTGAAGTAACCTGCAGCGGATGTAAAGTAACCAGACCAGTGCTGTGTCCTGGAACAAGGCGGGCCAGGGGCAGAGGGGAGGGAAAGTTTGTAGCAGGCAGGCAGGCAGGGTCGCTGCTAACTGGAAGACCTGCAGATATGTCGGCGAGAAAGTCGCACACGCGCGCTATAATCCGGTTATATAGTCTGTGTGTGTGTGCGTGTGTGTGCGTGTGAGAAGACACCAGTGTTTCCCTCGCACTTGCGTCAGTCACTATGTCTCTGTCACCACACCTCCCCCCCCCCCCAGGTCTCAGGCCTACTATCCTAGCACGAGCAGTGACTACAAGGGCAACACTTGCTACAATCATGGCTGGACCCTACAGCGGTGCAAACATGCACGTCCAGAGATATCACGCCAACTCCACACCTACCTGCCTCACATACCAGCAACATCGCAGCTAATACAGGATGGGCCAAAAGTAGTGAACCTATTTCATTTCGACATAACTATGCACAGGAAAATATAAAAGAGTTTGCACCAACGAAACATGAAGCAATAATAACGCAACTTTCGTTTGTGGAAAATTGTTTCCAGCAAGTGACCGCCGTTATATGCTACACACTGCTCAGCCCTCCTTAGCACATCAGTTAACACCTTCGACAGAGTTTCCACTGGAATAGTGCGCACTTCTTGCCGTATGTTCTCCATCAATTGTTGCCGTGTGCGTGGCCTGCTGCGATACACCCTATTTTTCAGGTAACCCCAGAGGAAGAAATCGCACACAGACAGATCTGGCGATCGAGATGGCCAGTCGATGTCTCCAGATCGTGAGACCACGTGGTTGGGAAACCTTTGGCACAGCAGTTGCATCGTGGCTCTCGCTGTATGGCACGTGGCTCCATCCTGCTGAAACCAATTTTCAGTTAAGTCCCTCTCCTCGACAGCTGGCAATGACAACTGTTGCAGCACATCGCGGTATCTGTCACCATTAACTGTAACAGTGTTCCCATTGTCATATTGAAAGAAATAAGGTCCAATAATGCCGTTGGCATACACTTCACACCAAACTGTCACCTTCTCAGCGTGTAGAGGGCGCTCGTGAATAACCGAAGGATTCTCCAAAGCCCATGTTCTGCTGTTTTGTTTATTGACAAAACCTGTGAGATGAAAGTGTGCCTCGTCACTCATAATGAACCTTGACAGGAACTGTGGATCTTCGACCGCAAGCTGCAATACTGTGCGGGCAAACTGCAACCTGTTACCATGATCAGCAACTGTAAACTCTTGTCACCTGGATCTTGTAAGGAAAACAATGCACATGTTTTGACAAACTCCGTCACACAGATGAGCGCGACAATCCAACTTGTTGGGAACAACGGCGAGTGGATGTTCGAGAGCTTACTGCCACACTTTCACGCACCATTGCAATGTTCTCCTCAGTTCTTGCAGAACGATTTCGGCCACTCCTAGGCTTGTCGGCAACTGTTCCTCTCTCAAGGAATTGTGACACACGTCTCTTAATCACGTTCTTTGAAGGCGCAACGCGAACATGAAATTTCCGGCGTTAAGTTCGTTGCGCAGCAATGACAGAATCGCCATTTGCGAAGTATAGCTGTACCACGGTCGCTCTTTCTTGTAAGATGCCAAGGACCCGAGACGACAGTCGCCGATGTCGTTACGTTGTGGCCGGAGCCTCAGGAACCGCTACTGTCCACCTAGTCATTGTAACTCCTGAATCTGTTCATTTACCTGCAACCAAAAACAAACATAAAATTAACACATTCATATTTTATAACTAGTTCAAATGGGTTCACTACCTTAGACCCATCCTGTTTATGCCAGGTCGGAGTGTTGTCATCAAACATGCCACTTACACTCCCCGTAGCCCACAGACTGAGCTAACTAGCGCTAGAGGTCCTGTACTCTGGTCGGCCATCTTTATTCAAGGTTTACACGGTCTACCACTATCACTCTAGAAGAACACTACCGCCTGAACAATAAAGTGCTGATCAGTAAATGACTGCAGTTATACACAAGAGAGCATATTCACTAAATATGCGTGACTAGTCGTAGCACGTATAAGAAGGGTCGAACTATATTCTAAGCAAAAGTACATTGGCGTCGTGATACAAGAGGAGCGACAGTCCTACACAGCTGACTGAACAAAGTGCAGATACACGGAGAATATTTAAACCACAAGTATCTATGTTTTACTGAACTGTGGTAACTCCGCCCGTCTTGTGACAGGGTAAAGTGACAAACAACACTTAGCAGTGGCGTGTTCAGGTTCAATATGTAACCCAGTGAGGTATATATTGCCTCGCTACGTGCATAGTAGACTGATAGGTGTAGAACACATGGCTGACATGATGAGTTGAACCAAGCTCTGCCCAGCCACCTCATGTGTTTACAAGAAGTAACCTAGTAGAATTGCTTGGGTATTCTTGCTCATGTTGCCAATATTCGTGATCATCAGGCTTCTCTCAGGTCGTCATCAACACACACAAACTGTTTTACATCAGTAAAATAGTATGGTCACCGCTTAAAATGACGTAGAAATTACTGAGTAAGTGACTATTATTTGCATTATAGTATGGTAGAAAAATAGAAGAAAGTAAATGTAACAACATGCACAGTTAAACAGAAAAATAGTGTCGTCTCAACATTCACATAACAAGACACAAAACATATAACATAAATCAAATTTTAGTAATATCAGTAATGAACATTTGAAGTATGTATCAAGATGTGTAAGTATTGTGGGAGAGTTACAAAATTACAAACTTTAATTTATTAATTAATATGAACAACACATAATGACGGAAGGGAGGATGTGGTAGCTACTTAATTTGCCAGGAACATCAACCAACACTCTCGGAAAAATACTGAAGTAATCAAACAATATAAATGAAGACATTGTAAGTGCAGTGTTCTCTGGAAGTAGTATTAAGGTGACAGTCTATCTGGAGCTGTTGTACAAGTTGTATGGCCAGAAGAGAGGGGTCGATAAGGGCTACAGTGACACAAGTGCCTAGTTTCATATCGCTCCTACTTGCTCGCAGTGTTGCCATTGTGTTGCTCGAACTATGGGACTTTCAGAAGTGACCTTGTAGGCTACCTCAAAGTTCTCCTGTGAAATATGTTTCTGTAGCTATGTACATTGCGAATACGTGCAGCAGTTGGCGTGGTCCTTAACTGTCAAGACTTGTGACAGAATGTAAGCAGAAATGCTACATGTGTAGGGGCACAAGTGGTGTGTTTCAGTCGCGGTCTGTCACGTTATAAATGAACTCAAATAATGTTGCCAGTTCCAGAAACATCCTGTCTCTCAAGACATGTTCATGTCAACTTCAACATCACATATCATCTAGCTTCCACAACATTGAGCCCGCCATACACGCACACATGCACACACACACACACACATACAAACATGCAGAAGGTTCAATAAATTACGCTATGATGCTAAACTGCGTGAGGTTCAACACGTATGTATTTACTGTATGCACGTGTAGGTACGTACAGATATTTGCAAATATGTATTTTGTGTGCGTATGAATACATGTATAGATACGTGTCTGTATATACGCATGTATTTATTTTGTCTGGAAGTACGTAAATATGTGTTATTGTATTCTGTGAACATACCCTATACACGCACTATCATAAAATGCACATATTTAAAGTTTTTGTAACGGACACAATCAGCTGAGATCTTGCTCGCTTAGCAATGATACGGAACTCAATCACTACCACTGTATCGATGTATCGACTCTTCAAAAATTACTCTGGGCAAACACAAACTACTGGCTACCCATATTATTATTATTAAATTAATATTATTTTATTATGCAACCAGTTCATACGAAAACCAATATAACGTTGTCGTAAGCCTACTCTATTTATACTATACTTGTAAGGTATGAGGAAACATTGAAAGCCAACACTTTACGCAAATTCACCCAGTGTGAAGCAAGGAATGCTTCTATCTGGTCTTAGTAATTGTCTGTCGGAATATTGCATAAAACAAACGCCAATTAAACATTTCACGAGCTCCTACAAATCAAGATGAGAAAAGAAACAATATTTTCCTGTTATATTTTAATACATAACATTATTTTATATTAATTTTCTATTTTTGTGTAATATATAAAACTGTACAAAGTGATAGATAATAAGTTTAATCGGATTTATAAATAAGTTTATAAATAAGGTTTAAGGTTTCTGTAAAAGTTTTCGGCGGTAAGGCAAAACGGGGGAGAGGGGCAGAACGAGCACCGAAAAATTTTGGTGGAACAAAATTATTTTCCAAAATGTTTCTTAAAGTGTCAGAAAAGACCTTTTGCGTCATTTTTTACTTTTCAAAACTTTTATTTGTTTCATAATTATTATCACTTTAAATTTGAAAACCCCGCGAACGAAGTCTCGGTTACCAAGTAGTTTTCAAAATAAAGACGTGGTAAAATGAAACGTAATTACTGCATATAAATTATTGTTGAAGATTGAAGAAAGTAGGGGTAGTGATGGGGGGATACAGACAGTACGACATGCTGCAGTGTGTAAGAAGTGTATATGAGTAACATAGCTTAACGTAAATGTCTATTCTTGCCAGTCAGTGGTGTGAGAGGAGCAGCGTGTCTTGTTGGAAGTTATCAACTAGTAAGTTATGTGTTATAACATAGTGGAACATGCGGGTAGGTCTACACACATTACATTGCTTAACAACATTCTATATACTGTTTCTAAGAGCCTGGGCGTATTTTATGTCGCTACTTAGCGAGCATGAAAGTAGCGAATATTGTGACGTTCTCAACAATACAGGTGCTGGTTATTAACAATTATGATAACTCCTTTATCCACCGTTAACTTCGTTCTAGTTATGTAGATAAGCCACTCCCGTACTAAGGGTCCTGTCTATCTACCTACCAGCCATCACGTCAAAATTAGAAATAAATGTTGCAGTAATTAACTGTCAATTGATACGTTTTAGATATAATTATTCGAAACAAAAATTATTCTACATAGAACCCCTTAAATAATACTGTTGGATTAATATTTCGCCAATTAATATTCATTACTAAACATGTAATTTCTTAAGTTAAAATTGATAACGAAATAGCATAGTTTTTTTATAAAGTTTATCGTAAATCGTGTTAATAAACATAAGACAGAAGACTTGGTGGGTTGGCTGTGTAAGGTAGAGCGAGCGCAGTGGAGGGGTGAGATAGGAGAGGCTGACAGGTAGTATAGGAGAGAGGGGAGGGTGCTGGTTGGCAAGGGGAAAGTGTTGCTGCTCTAGTCGCCCTCACCTGGTCTATATATAGTGGCAGCAAGCTGGGGGCTGCCACAAGCACATCGCCTGCAGGAACATCCTCACTACAGACATCTGCAGCTGGCGTTCTCCACAGTCATGGTACGTCATTAATACTCTCTGCTTACTATCATCTCTCTCTCTCTCTCTCTCTCTCTCTCTACTAGCGTGGAAGCTGTAAGGGCGACACAGCGTGTGCATCACGCCACACACTAGCCTCTAGGCTTCACGACAACTCGCTTCTGTTAAACGTCCAGCGGTGGCAACATTATCTTGTGACGTATTATTAAATATGAAGGGATTTTGTAAGCGAACATAACTTTTAAAATAATCTTCACCAAGTTCTTTATACCTAAACACGACCGCAAAAACACCAACCGCCCCCCCCCCCCCCATTTTTAACCGATAAAGAAACATAAGGTGAGAAAAAAACTTTAAGGATGTTCAAATGCGACAAAATTACAATTTTATATTTCTTATATATCGTGCTAGTTTTGTATACGATACTTGTAAGTACATTTTCCTGTTACAAAATAATTTTCTCTCTCATAGTTTTCTCAAAACGGTGCGTCAAAGTCAAAATGTGCATGTTACGTTGCCATGCAAATAGTGAAATCCAATTGACGTACATAAGAGAAATAATTAGCTGTTAACTGACATCCCATGAGCTACGTAATAAAGCATTTAGAAACCTAAAACATATAAAATTTTCAATTAAATAAAACAATAAATGTACAAGGAAAAAGTTGAAAATCAGCAGTTTTCCGAAATATAAATATTGTTCACTGGAAGTTTTTTTAACGTTTTGTCACATAGCACATGGTATGTTATTTCATTGTGAATTATTTCACTTAAAAGAGTCAAATGGTTTTCACTAGTTGCATGACAGCGTAACATGAAAATTTTGGTTTTGATGCACCGTTATAAGATAACTATGAGAGAGAAAATTGTTTCGTAAGCGTTAACTGTGCTCACAAGTTTCGTCTACAAAACTAACAATATTTTATAAAAATATCAACGTTAAGGTTTTGTCGCTCTTGAACACCCTTAAAGATCAGTGTAGGAGGATGTGGGCTAGGTACACACACACAGTGTTCTTGTAACAAACATGACTCTCGTACATCGAACAGTTCTCTAACAAACGTCTAGCAGCCGGAGATACATACACACTACTGTCTGTACAGACAGGCGGTCCCCTTAACCTAGGTGCTCGTTACAACTGCTGACAGTGGCGCTGCTAGGTAACTATACTACCTGCTCGTATTAACTACGTGTCATTGTACATTCATACAAGAACATGCTGTTTGGTTCCAGTAACAACACGCCTGCTTCCACAATCTATGTACTCTCATTTAAACTAACAAACCTGCTAGATGGACATTAATAACCAGAACTTTGCTTCTTAGCTTCCTAATGTATTCAGTTAACTGAGAACATTTAAAAAGTGACATTGTTTCTCATTGAAACACTTCGCTTGACGCGAAGGTAAACGTTCGTAAATAATTACCTTGTTATAATTTGTGCTTCATCTCTGCCCTCGCTTTACATCGATACATTGTTGTATAACAAGGCACAGGATGTAGCTGCACGTTGTTTACAAGAGTACATTATATGTAGGAACAAACACAATATGATGTAAATACCCAGGCTCAGAGGACTCGACTATATCAAGGAAAACCCGCTGGTTATTTAGCTAAACGACTATAATGCAGTTAACCGCTGTGTAGAGTAAACAACATTTAGTGTTGATACTAGCAGCTGTCTCTCATACGTTCTGCCAGCCATGACTGGAAGCCACAGAGCTCAGTAAGCAAACTATGTTTCAAAAACATTCATAGTCAACACACCCATTAGATAGTTTAACTCTTTTAAATAATATAATGGTTGTAGATACAATTTCTTAACACATACGGGAATATAAATTATCAAAGATATATAGCCGCTCATAATTTCTTGAAGTTGAAATGTCAAAATTATGTTCTATGTTAAACACGTCAAGGCCAACAATGGCAAAATTATCGCATTATAGTATTCTTCCCGACATTGAACTACAATACTGCTTGTTAGTCGCTAGTATGTTTAGAGTATGGTGGCGCTTCCATATGTACTTGCCAGAAATATAGTATTGTTATCTCGAAACCTGGGGTGATGTTGGCAAGTGTCATAAGTTTACTACTTTCTTTGTATTATTAAATATTATGAAGTAAAAAAAGTACTCATTTCTGTTTCAAATAAATTACAACTACATCAGTACTATACTGTTTTTACTAGGATAGTAGTTGCAAGCACGGCCGTGGAAGAACAGGTCTGGACACTCGCCTGGAAACTTGACCTCCTTGTTGTTTGGCTGCAGTTCACCAAGTTACCGATAAGATAATGCTATATGGCTTTGGTGCTGCAATCCGGGCGGTCGAGCTCAAACTCCGCCCGCTAAGATAAAAAATTTATCAAAACGTATTTTTATCAATTTATGAAATACTTCCTTCGCTCAGAATTTTAAATCAAGGCTCCAGAAATATTTATTTCCTTTATAATGTTAACAATGGAAAAAAGTGGGCGGAATTTTGAATCCAACCGCCCGGATCACAGAGCCAAAAAGTACGACATTCTCGGTAACTTGACGAACTACAGCCAAACAACAAGAGGGTCGAGCAAAATACATTGTTAAGTAGGCGAGTGTCCAGACCTGTTCTTCTACGACCGTGGTTGCAAGCAATATATCATCAGATACTA
This sequence comes from Medauroidea extradentata, assembly GCA_003012365.1. Lineage (NCBI taxonomy): Eukaryota > Metazoa > Arthropoda > Insecta > Phasmatodea > Phasmatidae > Medauroidea > Medauroidea extradentata. The sequence goes on along the minus strand of PNEQ01091489.1, from coordinate 24,629 downwards.
CGAATCGTATAACTCGACCTAATAATATAGCGACAGTACGTATTGTGAGTGTTTTTTGTAGGAAATAAAAGCCTTACTCAATTGTAAAACACAATTAACCCGGTACAATAGGTGAAAGTAGTTTAGCGAAGAAAGGCAACGGCGGATATTATTGTTCTGAAATTGCTGCAACTTTCTTTCACATCATCGACTTTCATTTCACTGGTATTGGCGAGATTGGGGCATTTATTTTATATAAATACTGGAACAGGAAATATATTAAGACAAACACGTTAGCAATTTATGCATTTTATCCATTTTACTGTCACATTGTCATTGGTCAATATTACAAAGTGTTTCAATCTGTTAGAGTAGCGTACTCTTGAGACCAAAAGTAATTAAAACTTTCTGGAAAAATAAAAACACAAGAACTGTCACTAGAGTTAAATAATATTTGTATCCTGCACCAACCAGTCAGTTATTAAAGCAATGTCAAACAAGTTTAGGTCTAAAATACTTGTTGAGTAAATTAACTGATATCGTTATTTTATCTACGTTCGAAATGTTGTCATCACGAACATATCTTATTTCGGATAAATGACTGTACTTGACAGTGATAACTGACCACGTCTATGCAGAGTCAATGAAATTACAAACCTACATCACAAGTCCTAATATCTATGTCTGCATTTACTCGTCATTCAATATTTTATATTTCTTAAAATATGACACTAGGAGGTTAGCTAATGACGTTTCCAAAAATTACGCACATTTTATCTGAACTGGAAAGGCATCATTATAGAACATGTAAGACAGCACAGTATTTAACGTAACATTTATCTTTGGCAGTTTAATGGAAAAACAAAACTTATAAAAACAAATGCAAAATACTCACAGATTATAAAATACAACGAAAAACTGTTGATTACCAGGCTCTTTAGTTCCGATACAAATAGGAATTAATGGTCAGGAATAATAGTTGACATTACCTCTTATATGATTTCCTGGAATCGATTCAAAGAAATGCTGGAATAGTTCCTTAACAAAGGACACGGCCGATTCTCCTGCCAGTCCCTGTTACTGTGTCACGGTTTGTTATGACCTTGATGTCGACAAGACATAAAACCCACTTACCTTATCTCGCGAGATAATATGAGGCGTTGATACTCGACAATAGACATGTATTCACCTTTCATCGTAACATTATTTTCAAGATATTTGAGTAAAAATTTTTGTTGAACGTAAACACTGATATCTAAAGCTTTATTTGAATTTTACAACCTTACTGTTGTTATTAATTGTAACGAACATACAAAAATGTTGTTATTTCAGGTTGGTAAATAATAAGATGTATTGCCAGTAGTGATCAAAATACCACTTTCAGAATATGTAGTTCGAAATTTGTAAATGCATACCGTCGTATAATCATATCAATCTACAAGACAATACTGTAGTCGTGGAACAACTACCGGTAGAACACAACATTCTGCATGTAACAGAGTGTTTTGTTGTAACCGTCTCGAAAATAACACACACATTACGAGCATAATATATTAGACAAATGTTGTTGACAGCTTAAGTACATCATGTGTAATGTGATCATACGTGTAGATGTGTACAGGACGCCACACCTGACAATCTAGTCATACTACAGTACATAACGCAAATATAAACCACGTGACAACACTGCTCGACTATGACAGTGCTGGTGTTTACTTGTAGTACAGTATGGCAGTACGATGTAACATAGTGAATGTGTGGAGAGTATCTCGTGTGTTGTAACATTGCAGCTGCAGTTTCACTTGAAGAATGTGTGTGTATTGTATGGTCGTGGTGTGTCGTGATGTGAGCAGCACAGCATCACCGTGACATGACGTCACACTACTTCCTCGCTATTACACTCTCCTCTGCTGCTTACCTACACTACACTATGTTACATACACCTTCATATACTGGACAGCGGATTATGTTATCCACAGAGATGATGTAAGTGTGGAGCAAGCAATAGTGAGCCTTATTGCCCCGAGCCATAATCAATCTCACTGTCTTCTCACTTCACTAATTTATTACAATTGGCCCTACTAAACAACAAATATTATCCCACGTGTCTGAATGTGACTCTACTTTTACATTGCTCTATATGCTGCTGTCCAATCCAGTTAGACGCCATAATAGTTTCGTACATCATTATAAAACTGGTCGTTATCTTAACAAACCCTAACCACGTAATCAGGAACAGATGTTTTCAGCTCGGTGTGTAGCTTGCAAATCCTCTACCATAGATGCAGTGTGTAGCCACACACACACACACACACACAGTGCATGTAACAGCAGGAAACAAGTCTACACATGTAGTACATATGTGCGGAGATCATGATAATTCCCGGCAGTAGCTTTAACCACAGACTGTTGCAGGGTCGTGCGACATCTCGTGTGTCTGGGCAAGTCGTTGTCCACAGCGGATATAGGGTCTGTACTATCCATGATGGAGTGTCCATCTCCTGTACAGATGTCTGCCATGTGAACGACATCACATGAAGGGTCTGATATGTACAGAACCATGACACAAACAACAACGAGAGTTTAGCGGGTCGCTGCACATGTGTTATACGAGCAACAGTGTTGCCACACAGCATGGTATCACACTTACTATATCATCATATTTGTTGTAGCCGCTGAAGCAGGTATTGTTGTGGCACGTGATAAATAAACCGCAAATACAGTTGTTTAACTCCGGGCGCCAAGTTGAGATAAATATACTACTTGTAACGCAGGTTATGTGTATATCGGGTCTGCTTCATATTGAAGGACATCTGGTCGTTCATTGTAAACGTACTTGTACATTTTATCCTTTATTTAAAAATACTATTACCAAGGAAGTATAAATTGACACTAAGCAGAAAGTAACCGACCCACAGTTCCCTGGAACTGACGTATTTAAGATCAAAGTTTTCTGTCTGCATCTGAAACTCGTATAAACCGTATATCATGGGCTATTAATTGTCGTCAAATATTGCGAATTAGTACATATTCTTCTTCAAGGACATCTTCTACTACCTGCTATAATAATCTCAAAATATATATTTTTGTGGGTTGGCTCATTTCTGCTTCATGCGGTCCAAATAAGAGCTTAATTAAAATTAAATTTCTAAAAGTTCATATTATGAGCATCATGCATAACGCATCGGTATTGGACAAACCAGTTACTGTCGTTGAACGATTCTTGCATTGAAAGTTAATTATTAAATGAAACATGATTTTTTAAATAAAATATGACGTGAAAGAAGTATGTCTGCCCAGAGAATCAATAGTGAACTAAACCAGCAGATGTCAACTAGTTTCTTTTATTTGTATATCTCAGTGTTAGTTTTCAAGTGCGACATTGGTGCGACGCGGCTAAGAGACACAATCAGCTGATACAGAATGTGAACAGTTGAAGATAGTTATACTGTAGTTGTGATAAGTGCGAGAGCGGACAAGTAGTCTACTGGGGATGGCAGGGTGGTTATAGTCCTCCTAACTAAGCTCACTTTCTCCTCTACTTGCTCTCTCTAGTGCACACTGAGGTAGAAGTGAATGTACACACCCTGTATACTCTCTACTCCTTCCTTTCTCTAGCAACACCCCAGCTGTGTTGCTCGCACTAGAGACTAGCCTCTCTACAACACAGACATTGCCACGTTCACTTCGACAACCTGCTCGCTCTTGCTAATAACACACTTTACTACACTAACTGTGCAGTGGCAGACATTCTCCCTAATGGACCATCAGAAAGAAAAACGCAGCGTATTCTAATATCACAGATTATTGCATGTTTGAGGGGAAAATAATAAAGTTAGGGGAGATGTTAATACAGTTTAGGAAAGTTCCTAGCACATTACGGGGACAGTAACACATTGATTATGTATAAAGTATTGCTGCTGTTATTTATTTACCTGTTTCCCCCGCCCATTCATTCCGGCGCTGCTCCATACTCACCTCATGTCAACCCTCACCAGCGCTGAAGACTCGATGTTAAGCGCTGACCAATATCTCTCACACTCACGCACCACATTATCTTGTTCAAACTATTACTTTAAGAGAGTTTCGAAGTAAACATACGCACATAGTGCGTGAATATCAGCAATGTTAATTGCTGAAATGCGGAAATTAAAACATTACTCTTTCAAATAAACAGCAATTAACTTACATTACTTGGATAAAAATATATTAATAACAACCTGAGTTATCAGACATAACAAGTAAATACAAGTTAACAATAACGTTACATTTTATTATGAAACATTTTTAACGGTTGTATGTTTTATGACCTCGTTTAATCATTAGGTTTAACAAATGCTTCATTATTTGTGATAGCGTGACTCCAAATAATATTTTCCTCGCTTTTTGTCAAACCGTTTCATTACTTGTATATACTGTTCCATTAATTATTTCTGGAATATCCATTTCCAAAATTTTAATGTTAAAAAGAATAATAATATTTACTATTACACGACTCAAACACTCCAGTAGGAAAACCTATATCTATTTTAAATTTTGATTCTTAATACACTACTTAGTATCTAAGTATAACAGTAAATATACATTTGTTTACATAATTTCGTCAGTACATATCGTTACAATAGTTTACGTAACGGAATTGTTGTAACTACTTTATTGTATAGTAGTTAACCAAGTCAACATTCTAACTGTATTACAAGTAAGTACATCCTTGAACATGAACACTGCACAGTTTGCTGCATACACACTTAACTTGTAACAAAAATTGTACATACAACACACACACAAGCTGCCTCGACACGTCATGCTGGGATTATAGCACACTCGCATGCGGAATATTACTCTACCGTATTAAAAATAAGTTACCTACATATACTTCAATCTACCTACTAGAGCCGTCCTAGGACAAGACTTGGCTCGGGCCTGCAATACTTATCAATGACAAGCCACTTGCTACTGATGTGGGACACAATAGGTAGATAGGTTCGAGGCTGGTGTAAGTAATTACAGGCCACAACATGCGACGTTGCCGCGACTATAACTACTGGCAACATTGATCTACCCTCAGCCGTCATTCTTGTTAGGTTCCGTTACGTTCATCAATATCCCATGTTCAAATTTGCAAGTCTTCGCATAGGCCATAGAGAAAAATACATACCTTTACATACTATGACATTTTATGGCATTCTGTACAATCATCTACACCATTCACGGAAAAGAAATAAGTACAGCTAAATTAAATTCGTTTGTTATTACGACGATATGTTTTTGTATTCGGAGATTCGTGTTAAGGTTGTCGTGAAATTCCAAGCACTGCTTATGTTCTTTCCCCTGCTTGCGTAACAAGTTACCAACGGCCCGTGTATTGCTTCTATGTTCTTGAAATACTCGCGCTCACATGTTACCAACTCTCTGCTTTGCGGCCACAAAACTTCCCGTCTTCCACCTGTGTATTGCAACACTGCCTCCCAGACTGGTTGTCTTGACACAAGACCTGTTTAACTAAAAATTATGTACAGTTTTTTAAGTGTAACTACTATTCGTAATTTTTAGTGTTCTCGTGATTCTCTTACGAAAACTAATCCAATAAAAATAAATCGAAAAAAAAAATATATATATAAATATATATTTTCTTATTGCGCAGGAAATTTTTCCCATATTTGGAACGTTGTGGGAGCAAATGACAAAGCAAACAGTAAATAATTGTAAGAACGAAAGTTAAAATATCATAATTCTTATGTATTGCTATTGTGTGGATATTCAGGAGGAACAAACAGATGTTAGTACATCGGCTACCTTGTAAACTCGGTGGTACGCACACCGCACAGCAGTAGTGTAACACTGGTTGCCTATCTAACAAGGCGTGCTGCATGTTGAGTCAGCGAGCTACACTATACTGTAGACAAGTGCTGTATTTACAAACTACGAGCAGATTATACACTCATATGAGGCATATATACATAGCTAAATAATGTAACACCTGAGGAACTTTCATTGCACAAACCACTTCCAAGTCAAACATTAAGGAACAATGTATACATGTATAGAAGTTTGCCGCAGCTACACAAGACACAGAGTATTGTAGATAACTGAGGCCGACACTAGTTCATCCAGAAACTACTCAATGTGCGTGTGACATGTCTTCCTGGGACTAGCATTCAAAGAACTATACACGCACCAATACACTTTTAGTTCCTCCAATAAAACCTTCTACATATTTTCCAGCGGCAGAAAATAGCAAGGTCAGGTTTGTGCTTCTCTTGACCTCGGTATATTTTATCTACTTTACTGGTGCATTAAGTTCGAAGTTGCAAACTGTCATCGCAGGAACTGGCATAGTATTATGCTATAGAAAGAAATAATACAGTACATTGATATTCTATATGTACAAGTGAATTTTTGCAGCTGAGTGTATTCAGTCCCATCTTGTTACCTCAAACTTGCTCAGCTCATGTCATACACAGGAAAACACTCGTACTCTACTGCCACACACATACATTACACTCGTGTTACTCTGACCTTACGTTTATTATCGTTTGTAATTCCTATTCAAGCTATGTATCGAAATATTTTGTTTCAATAAATTGCGACGTTTCTGTCAATTGGTGGCTCGTGACCCGCGTTTGGTTATAATAAGAGGTGTCGCTGCTCTGTCTCTTACGTGATTAATGCTGGATGATTGGGTTCGTATTGAGTAATGTTGTAGTATGCCCGGCTAGCTCTAATTGAAATAAAATAACAAAGAAGTTTCTTTTTAAATCGGCCTAAGGGACTCACGCACTGCGGGTTGCGTCACGAGAGGTAGATACTTAAAGTTTCTTTCGACGAAAAGAATAGGCGCTTCCTCCGGCGGCTTTTGAACGGTCACGGCGTTAATTATGTTGCAGGTACCGGCCGCGATCACCCGAAAAGTCCACCCACCGGTGACCCCGAGCTCGCTGTCCACCGTCCTTACAAACCCGACGACGAAGATCCCGACACCTGTCCCCCCGAGCTCACACACACCCGGCTCGTCTTAAGACGTTTCTCTTAGTGCCCCGCGTCTCGCAACTTTGCCCTCCTGGGCGGCGTCCCCTTCCCGCCCCACCGGACTCATGGGGGCGGGTAGGTTCCCCCGACCAATCAGAGCGAAGACCTGGCCCGAACATTGCGTGCGTCCCTTGTGGAAGCCTCCGTATTTATTTAAAATCAAATTGAACATGGGCACATTCTCACAGCAATTACAAATAAAACACTTAGCCTAATTACTACTTGCTATCTTCAATTAATATAATTCTAGTTCAAATTACGTACGTTACACGGGGTCTGTTGGGCAGGGGAAAAGGAGAAGAAATGTGTTGGCGAGAGAGAAAGAGAGAGGATTGTATGGCAAGGAGACAGGGGGAGGTAGGGCGCCCCCCTTCTCGCACAGCATGTGGTAAGGCTCACGCATCATCTGCTCTATTGTCGCCAGACCGGCGGGCAATTATCACTCTTAAAAACTAAAATCATTATACATAAAATTATCTTAATGTTACTAGGATATTCGAGTCTGTGACATTCCACAGGTTAAAACGATACCAGACACGATACCTCTGTGATAATATTAGTAATAGTCATATTTTATAGTGTTTTATACTGGCCTATCATAGGATCCCACAGACCCCTCACAATCAATACTGAAGTTAAAATGGATGACAATATGTTACATATGACAATAAAGGCCCCTTCATTACAATTA
>PNEQ01091489.1:6378-16830 GCA_003012365.1 Medauroidea extradentata | reverse complement strand
TAATAAAATAGGGCCGTCACAAAATCCTTACAAAAGAATATTGTACGCAGAGGTTCTGGTTCATTAAACACTGTGGTGTAACCTCAAATTCTGAAACATTTATTTTAGGTGATATAAAAATTATGAGTTGTTAATTTAGGTACAGCACACTTACCATTTCTGCCACAATTTTCTTCTTAAATCACAACAGAAAAAATTTTCCTGGGCGAAAAATAAAACAATGTAGTGAAAGTAGAGATCAACTTATTTATGACAGAACAGTGTTATTAAAGACTAAAGTTTCTACAATTTTAATATTTTCCTGCAACTTTAGGCTTGTTTTAAGATATTTCAACGAGTATATTTTGTTTTCCTAAGATATAATCTTACACTGAGGTAAAGATATAAAAGAGTAGTAATAGTATTCTATAAGTGATTCGAAGATCCCTGATGTGTATGCCACATATCTCACATCTTGTTTTGTAGAACTTCAGTAGAATTTGGCATTTCTTCTTACAAACTAATTAAGTACCTGCTAATACTACCTGCCACTTTACTGCTTTATTAAGTTATAATAATTGAAATGTTTGTGCAGAGCAGCTGCTAGGTAGTGGACTCGTCTGTGAGTAATCAACTTTCATATTCACATGTACTCATGCAGACAAGGGCGTGTCGCTAGTTCTGCGAGCAATCTCTCTATCTCTCTGTTATGAGTTTAATACTCTCGCCACCAAACCGGACTGCAATGCCACTTCACAGAAACATGCCACTTTCTCAACTTACAGACTGAAACTCTCCAACAAACCAGAAGAACTAGACGATTCTTAACCCAGTCACAGATGAAACAATTCATTCTTTAGAAATGTAGCGACGTTTATTCTCTTATCCGTGAAATCTGTTTGCTTCCCTTTAAACTAAAACTGGGATGTGAGTTGTCTAAGTGAGACAGATAGTCGTGTGTCCTCTATTAGGGTGAAGTTAGACCACACACGAGGTAGGCAACCACTCTTAAGTAAAGAGCCATGTTCGTTTGTCTGTTTCTTCGTCTGAGATCTTCTCTCCACTATGTGCACATACATATAGGCAAGTTATTTATAATAAGACACTGCTAAGCATCTGACACAAGTTGTGTCTTGATGAAAAGTCCCCTACGTGTACAATTTGACAAAGACTTGACAATAATTCATTAATCAAACTTCTTACACTGGATTATCATATTATGAATAACCGATAAGATCTCGTATTTGCTAATTATGTTATTCCAAGCCTTTGTGTCATTCTCCATTTAAATTACAAATGATTAAAGAACATTCATACATGATTTATATACTAAACGATCACAAAACTTGAGAACAAATACAATTAAGGTAAACTATAGCTGGCATACATATGTATGATTCTATTCTAACATAAAAAGCTAACAATTTATGTGTGAAGTCTATTCCTGTGTTATAACATAAACAACAAGACTAAAAGTAGTGAGGGCAGCGAAGTGAAATAGTGTAGTGTTGTTACTTGCAGATGTGGTTCCACGGACTGGTGTTGAGCGTGCTGGTGTTTGGGACGGCGACCCAGGCGGCAGACAAGCAGATCAAGCTGGAGGACATCGAGAGAGACAACTTGAAGGGATCCAAGGAGACGGGCAAGCCACAACAGTTCCAGTATCAACAACAACAGCAGCAGCAGCCAGTGGGAGTGGCAGGGGTGGCTGATGGCCAGCAGTTTCTACAGTTGTCACCAGCTCAGCAGCAACTGCTAGTGCAGCAACTACAACAACAACAACAACATCAGCAACAACAACAACAGCAGTACGTGTTCCAGCCACAGGTGCTGCCAGCTGGCGGCCAGTTCGCCTACTACCCGGCACTACCTGCCTTCCAAGGTAACCAGCTACAGACTGCCTACGTGAGCCCCGAGCAAGCACAAGCCCTGGCTCAGCAGTACCAGCAAGCACTACAGCAACAGTATGTGCAGTACGTGCCAGCGGCGGCACTTCCCCAGGTACGAGGTCAGCCAGAAGCTCTACCCAAGTATGTGCCCCAACAACAACAACCATCTCCAGCCCAGCAGTTCCTCCAGTACGTGCCTCAGCAACAGCAGCAGCAACACTCACAACCACAGCAGCAGTACGTGCCTCAGTTCCAGACCCAGGACGTGCCCAGGGCTGCTCCTCCACCTGAGGCCCCAGAGCCTACGGTGCAGTACAGCTCAGGAGAAGTATACAGTACCATCCCCTACTCCAGCAAGCAGGACTACAGTATCCAGCTGACCAACCCTTCAGCCGCCCAGCAACACCAGCAACCACAACAACAACAACAGTTCCTTCCAGGGCGCGCATACAACCCCTACAACACCTTGCTGCAGACTCAGCAGCAGAAGACATTGTTTGCCGCTGGTGCCAAGTCCACTGCTGCACCACCCTTCAAGGCCCTGCCACAAGGCAGCTTCCTGCCTGCAGCGAGCATCAACCACCCAGGCCAGGGCTTCAGCTTCAGTAACTACAGGAGAGGCCCTCCCGGCTCATTCTGATCACTTACCTCTCATCACAAACACAATCCTACCATAAGTAGGCCATCTTCATTCCTGACCATTCCATCCATGTCCTCTAGTAACTACAGGAGTATTACACTGACTTCTGATCTCACATATCTCACAACTCACACTTTCGTTCCACGTCGATGCAATGTTGTATAGCTTCCAGGTTAAACTCTGCTTCAATAAGTCCCTCACTCGTGTTTTACGACGATCTGTCTACAAATACACATATTGATTTATCTTAGCTTTCAAACTCTCGTCTATACTAGCAGCCATTCCTTGATTGTTCTTCAAACTATGGAAGGCTCTCACAGTATTATTGTGGTTTAGTTTCAACAACTTCAGTACACATTATTCTGTGCTGATTGCTGATTGCACACGCTTGACCACAGCTTGCCAGGATTTGAGAAAACAAATGGTAAATTTTACCAACTTTGCGTTGTATATCAACACAGCTCACAATATTTACTTTAACATGTACCTAACTTCTATGTCCTAAAATTCTCTATGACACAATATCTGTCACTATAAATAAATTTAATTAGCACGTCAAAATAAAAAATTTCTCGATTCCAGAATGTTCACATAATCATTACATTAGGATACAAGAGCTGAATATGTGGGCACACACATATATGTGTGTGTGTGTGCGTGTGTGTCTGTTTGTGTATTCGCGTAAGTGTGTGAGGATTGGTTTAAGCATTCCCCGAAAGAACTAGATTTTTAAAACCTTGGAAGCTAACAGATGCTTTGTATCTGAATAATTGTTAATGCCTTTTTCACTCACCTTCCCATACCAAACTCCATAGCGTCTCGCCATGCATCGATTAACACGAGTCAAGACTATAATGACACTCCTTGTATTACAGAAGTATCTTCTGTACACTGATGTTCTTTCTTCGACGAGAGAACAAATGCCCTTGTTTTCTTTCATAGTGTCCTAAGTAAGCAATCTCGCATGTCTAAACTCTTTTGATAAATGGGCACATAAACTAGTTCCCATATCTTAACTAAACATGTCTCATAAGTCTTGCGATACTGAGTAGAAAGTAGAGACTTGAACACGTATATGTGTGCTGTGATCTTAGTATGTATGTTTGTATGTATATATATATTGTCATGCTTTCAGGACAGTTATGGTTAAATCTTAAAACTATGAACTGGACGGCAATTTCGCTGTAAGCGTTATGGCAATGTCAGCATTTTTACTTGTGTTATTACTATTGTAATAAATTTTTTTCCAAATCCTGTGTCACAAATTATTTCGAAAGCTTGGAAAATTTGTACTATAGTAATATGCAGTTGTATATTTGATTTCTCATTACGAACATGTTAGCCCACGCCCCAAAAAGGGTGCGAAAACAGAATATAATACACAGTTTGTTGGAAATGTATATCTTATTTCCAAGTTGTACACTGACTTCAATGACTTCCAGCTTACGTGTTAAGGGACATTAGCAATTTGTCAATAATTTCTTGCCTTCGCTGATTAATTTTTGTCTTTTAAGTGGTTACCGACTAAACTATTACATTATAAGACATCACAAGTAGACCTTTCGTGTTCTTGCCAAAACATGCAGATACATTGTTGTATATGATTTGAGTTTCAAGAGTTTGCTTTATTCCATATAGTATAGACATTATATTAATTCGCAAACGAAGTACAGTTCGTGGAACCCGATAATCACAATTTACAATTCTGAACCTGTCTAAGTCAGTCTGACTCTCAAATATGCCGGTGCTGCTGCTTGTGTTTCTGTTCAACATTAAATGTTATAATGGACGCAAATTTAGTATTTACAAGAAGTTACCAACATAACTGATAAATATGTTTCCTTCAAAGTGGGTGCAAATTAACTCAGAAAGTTAAAATCGTTTACGTACATCCAGGAGCAATTGATAATAATATTAATTTAGACATGTGATAAACGAAACACACAAAAATTAAGTCTGCTTACTAAGTAGTATTTACATAGCAAGATTAATTAATTTCGGCAAAATATTTCCCCACATATGTACCATGCAAAAAATTTGATATGGTCGCTATTATGAAAATATGAACATACAATAAAGGAAATATACAAAATTCGAGTCAACTTCGTATGTAGGTTACGTGTACGAAGTTTGATGAAAGTCTGAAAAATATTCCCTAAAATATATAATACTATGCTAAACATACAAAAATTGGCCGGCATTTTTATAAACATGAACATAGTATGAATCAAATACGCAAATGTGAAGTCCGCTTTGAATGTAGCATGTGTACCAAGATTTATGTAATTGTAAAAAAAAAATATTTCCTCAGATGTATCATACTATGCTTAAAATATAAAAATGGCCGCCATTTTGAAACTGTGTATCTGTATGAACTAAATGCACAACTCTGTGATGTCTGGGTAAAGTGGGATAAGTTAAAAATTGGCGTTATGTGTGAATCTAAAAAGAAAGTTTGAAGACATACTGTCTATAATGCAACATACAAACATCCTAATTTAATCTTTTACCTGCACATAACCTTTAACCCAGACCTATAAAATAACATGTATAACGTGCTCCCATGCTTAACAAAATTTTCTCGTTTTTCGAGTTATACGCCTATACCCGAACACCACAGAACTATGCGCTTTATGTGTACCGAGTTTGATGACATTCTAAAATACGGTTCCGTAGATATATAGTTTGATCGGAAAATGTTAAAACAGCCACCAATTTTAAAATATGAGAAGAGCATTAACTAAATACACAAAAGTCAAGTCAGGGTGCTATATATGTGCGAAGTTTGATGAAATTCGATCGGCTGGTTCAACAGTTTTTTGGACATAAACCATACAGACAGACACGTAGAAAGGAAGGCGATCTCAGAAGCGTACTTTTTCGCCAGAAAGTAGGCTAATAATGTACACATTCACGTATCCTACCCTGATAGAAATATTTACAATTCTATTAACACTGTCGGCAGGGGGAAAGGGAGAAACGTTACATACATACAAACGAGGCTGCTGCACTGAGTATTAAGCATAAAACCACAACAAGCATCTTCTAGGAAACTCTGTCCAATCAGCGCTGGTGTGGAGCGACGTGCCTCCTAGGTTCTCTTATTCTCGAGCTGAAAATGGTCAAGGCACTCCGGGTGAATTAAGACCCTTTCACGAGATCTAAGTTTACTTCAATATTCTATAAAAATTTATCGAATTCAATTTACTAAGTTATGTGACGTCATGTTGACATGATAACTGAGGCAATTTTATATTTCAATTAATTAAGTGTCATTAATTTTTTCAAGGGTTTTCTCTTAGAACCTGAACTTTATCTTCTGGATTCACATTTTTTATTCACCAAAGTAATGTTATTCAGAAAGTATTAATACATATAACATATCGAGTTCTTTATGGGAATTGGTAGACATTAAAAGTAAATATGAGCAGTATTACTTAGAAATAACATACACAAACATAATAACAAAAATGATTTGATTTTACCAATTACTATCGTAACATTCTTCACTACATGCATCGTTTGGTAAAAAATTGAATGCTAAGTTTTCACGAGGCACCTTCAATATGTATTTATTAAAATTCATTTAATCATTGTAAAGTTATGATATATTCAATAAATGTTAAAGTAATTCAATAAATATTTGATCAGCTGAAAGAGCCTTTAGATTGTTCACTGTAATCCATTTCAAAAATTTCTATGAAGAATCATGGGTTCATAGGTGGGTGGGTAACGAAGCTGCACAGCATTTATGTCTACATACAGGTCACAAAATTATCGGGAGATCACTATAACCTTATTTTACAATAGAACTATGTGTAAATATTTCTAATATGTAAACTGCGTGACAAGTATTTACGCATAAAACTTTTTTCTGTCTTGGCTCAGCCTCCTATAGCCCTCCAAGAATGAAACGTTTTGAAAGGGGAGGGTTAAAGTAACTTAATGAACTTCTTGTTCGCAGAATACTAGACTCTCAGGTTAGCCTGAGAGACACTTGTATCTGGCAGCTTCTGAGTGCCTTGCAAGTAGTAAGTGTCGCAGTCACATTTTACTAAATAAAATATTTTCCATCGTTGAAGTGATTGTCATCATATTTTCGACAAGTTCTAGATAATACACTTCCAACATTCGTCTGCAATGATACTAATATATATTTAATTGCTGATATCAAATATGAATTGTATTCTCGAGACCAATGACTGGAACGTATAAGTGTCTTAAACAGAATGGTAACTTATTTGTGCAACAGTTAGGCTTGCATTACAATTAGGGAAACATACGTTACAACGAGATGCATCCTCGAATGGCAAGCTTCATTAGACATGGACGGATAGGTACGAGCAACAAAATTCGTGCTGAAAATACAAGCACAGAGTTTCTGATCGAAAGCCTCTCGTGCCAAGAAATAATTACTGCAGCATATGATATCCTGCAAAAGTCATACAAATAAATAATAAATCAAGTCCTAACATTACAGAGTAATTTTCAAGTTTTTTTATTGCAACATATGAGGGGCTGAGATTCACAGCGGCGTATGTCACGAATATTTGGTAGTGTTGTTTTTTTTCTTCTTCTTTTTATTCACATTTTTCAAATGTACAGCCTGTAACAAATATTTCACCCTTAACTGCATTTCTGTACATCATTTGAACATAGCAAGAATGTACTGCACTTTGCTTGTGATTACAAAGAATAGTTTACGAGAAAACAATTTTTACTGATTTACGACTTTATAGACTAAGACCCTCATATCAGGTTAAATATGAATTGCTTTTATGTAAGTTACCATAACCAAAATAATATTTTTTTAAGAGTTGAGAATATTTGCTGATAGAAATAAACACCCAAGTGAACGCCATACGTGTAATTCGTTTTAGGTGTTGTTGTCGCATTTCTCCCTGATGTCTCGGTAGACATTGCAACACTGCAGATGGTGACTACAACCCAGAAGCCTAGGCACTGTAGACAACGCCCGGGAAAACCTGCCCACATTTCTTCACATTTGTTAATGCAATTGTGATACACAACATTCGTCTAATTTTTTTCCCTACGGCATTTGACCGATGGGCCCTTATAGTTTTGTTGCGAGCATGCAAACATACTATTAGACTAATCACGTAAAGTATTTTTAATTATTTTATCCCAACATTGTCCGTAGCGATGTGTACCATACTTGGAATAATTACCTACAACATAAAATATCTACATTTTTTCTGTCATATAACTCTGTAAAACCATATTATTTAAATATTGAACAAAAAATTAGTATTTAATTCTATACCAACAGCTTTGTTAAGACCTGGGAGGCACTGCTATCGCCGACCCTCTGTGGTAGCTGCAATATTGTCTTACCTCACAGACACAACTAATAATACAATGCTCTGCTGTCTTGTAGTTATCACGTTGATCTTGGCATCTTCCGGTCCAATGAACGTCAACATTTCTAGTATGACAGGTCATTGATTTTAATGGATATTTTGCAACCTGAATATGTACATTACTTTGCTACAGGAAACATCTGACAAGTTATTTAGTCACTCGAGTGGCTAGAGTGGCCACCACGCAGTACAAAACCGGAATGAACGTCACTCTCTAGGCCTACCTGGCCGATTCCTTTCTCGGTTCTCTGACATTGTTCAGTTCTTTGTGTTACTGTATCTAATGATCTTAGCTGTTGATGAGATGTTAGGCCTCCATTCTCTCCCATCCCTCAGTCATAGCAGTTGGTACGGCAGCCAGCCATTCAAACGTGTATGACGTATTGCCTACATAGTGAGAACTGTCTGACTGCAGTCCACTCTTATTACGAATTTTACACGAAAACGGTTGGTCCTACGTATTTACAAGGCGACCTTATTTACTTCTGACGTGTTTCTCTAGTAGAAAATCGCATTACAAGTTGGTAATTCCTGATGGTAGAAAAGTGGCACGTACTAGCCACCCTAGTATTTTGTACTAGGGTTCAAGGTATTGATGTGGTTCTAATGTGTATTTCAAGGTCCCAGTGGTATAAAACAATGCTCAAATTGTAATTATTATATACCTCTTCATTTCCATTATTTTACACAAATACACTTTAAATTTTCCATGACTAAGGGCTCATATCGCTCTTATTATTTGTTTTAGGTAGAAAGTGTCCCGTATATTTTCTACTTGATTTTTCATAAGTAATCATCTCCCGAAGTTTTTCGCTCGAATTCAGCTGCAGCCTGTATATATGCTGTCCTCAAAAACCCTCAAAAAGTCCAGCAGGTAATTATTTATTAAATAAAATGAGGTATATAAAAGAATAATATATAAATGTATCTACGTAAACGAAATATTAAGGAAATAATAAACTGTCACACAAAAAGTCTTGAAACCGTTCTTTCCCAATATATTAGAAACCAAATATCGTAAATTGACAGCAATCAGAATATTTATTTATGTTCATGCGAACAACGAACCCACACCAAACCCTGATTGATACATTCTACTTCCTTTATAAAAGTAACAGGTGTGACCACTCTCAAAATTCTAACCTCTTTTTTATACTTGGAATATTGTAAAACGTTAAGGTAAAGTATAGAGTAATGTGACCTATGCAAGAAAACTGGTCCTCTTGTTGCAACTTTCTAGGACCACTTAGCAAGTTAGTAATACTACGTAGATGCGTGTTTGTTTTTCCCCGTCGCAAAGAGAATGATGAATATTCACAGTAAACATATTGTACCGTAGCTTAGTAATCTCATTATATATATATATATATATATATATATATATATATATATATATATATATATATATATATATATATATATATATATATATATATATATATATATATATATATATATATATATATATATATGGAAGTGCCCCACTCACTGACTGACTCATTCATTCATTCATCATCAACGCCCAGCCCAAACCACTGGACCTAGAAACGTGAAATTTTAAGGGAAGTTTCCCCTTGTGGCGTAGGCGCGCGCTAAGAAAGGAAATTTTGAAATTCGGCTATTAAGGTGGTGAAACGGGGTGAAACGTATTTTTGCAAATCTTTGATATTTTTCGAACCCGACGGGCTATTGTCGTCTTATTCACTTCGTTAGGTCGCAAATACAAATGTCTAGAAACAAATTTCAGAATTTTTCGAAATTTTTATATTAAGGAGGTGAAAAGCCGTTTAATTCGTTTACAGTAAATCGTCTCTACCTCTTAAATCACCTGAGATATCGAAGTGATTTTTTCTTTAAAATGATGCTTACGCAAATACCTAAAAAGTAGTTTCAAGATTTTTCAAAATTCGTTTTTGAAAGCCGGTAAAAAAATAAAACAGTTTTTTGATTAATCAGTCGTATCACCTAAACCGTTAGAGATATCGAGGTGGCTTTTGTCTTATAATGAAACATAAGTTAATACCTAAAAAGTAATTTAACGGTTTTTGGAAATTCGTCCTTGAAAGCCTATAAAAAATAAAACGTGTTTAAGAATAATCTTTCGTAACACCTGAAATAGTTCAAAATTTGTTTCCTTTTTATTTCTTGCTGATAGTTAAACCTCTTTGGACTATAGCCTGTACACGCGAAATAACTGTCATGGCCTGTCTTGAATAATTTGTAGTTAAGTCTGTGGAGTTGCGGTTTTTTTTTTTTTTGCCAACCCACCATAAATAAAACCTCTTTGGACTGTATAGCCCGTACATACGAAAGTATTATTACGGCCTGCCTTTAAGTATTCACTCGGGTATTGTACAAAGTTTTAGGTGTGGGAGGGGTGGGGTTACGGGTTCGTATCCTGTGCAAGTCTTTGCGATGGGACATGACATGACATCATACGAGCATATTGCGTGCGCTCTTTTCACTGAGCTAAGACAATTTATAGTTCACTGTTATTGAGTACGCTAGCTGTTAAATGCCTTCATCACATATTTTATCCAGAGTTACTGTTTGTATTACATAA
>PNEQ01091483.1:0-10822 GCA_003012365.1 Medauroidea extradentata | reverse complement strand
TCTCTTATAGCCAGTGCTCACGAAACTCCCCGGGATTCTATTAGGCCTATGTTGACGCCGGTTACACCAATAAATTATACTCTTAGGTTTCCTTAAGTCTTAAATTCTTACGTTATGTTTAAGCCAGAAGAACTACTACAAAGTCGTACAGCAAGAAATTTGGAAAAATAAACAGGGTGGGTAGGCCAAGTACCTTACAGAAGTCTAGTTAAGCTTGTACTTTCCTGATATATGCACATATCATTCGCAGATTGGTGTACAAATGTGTTTTAATTTTAAAAATAAAACTAATCTTTAAATGTGATCACTTACTTTGAGATTTTTCTTACAAAATACATAAAGAACTATGAAGTTAAGAGCAGCATTGGCATGTCTATTAATTGTTGTAAAGTCTCTATGCACAAGTCACAGAACCAGCGAGCAGACTTTCTGTCGTACAAACGATTTTTTGAATTAGACTTTTACGAATCTGTAATATTTTTTCATATAGTTAACCAAATTTTTAATTACAATGGCACGAGAATGGAGGTATTTTTACAAATTATTTATAGCACGCTAGTTGTTTTGGAAACATCCCGTTACAGATTTACAGGAAACCCTCGATCTAACGACATTGCACGGTGCCAGGAAATTGTGTCTTAAGATCGCTGATGTCGTTAGTCCCGAGGTAACTAAATTTGACCCTCTCCCACCCAACAAATAAAAAAATTTAAGTTTTTTTTTTTTTTAAATTTACGTAGAACAATTACTGACTCAAAAAAAGTTTTCATTAAAATTATATTTTAGTACGATGAAAAAGTGTCGTCCAAATTAAATTGTATCCCATAATCCCCCACCATGACGTGCGTGGCAGAGCGGAACGCTCGGTCTGGTTGCGTAGGATAGGGGAGTGGTCGGGCCGCTGGCCTTTGCTTGCCTCCGGGCAACTCGCATGCACGTGATTCATCCTGCTTGTCTTGCGCAAAGTACATTTAGACTACAACAGAACTCTTTATTATTTATATGAATGTATACTGCAATGATTTTAAAACCTCTTAGTACGGCTATCGAGTCTTTTTTTATTGCGCAAGAAAGGTTACAGGTTGTCACAATTATGAACATTTACGCGATACTAATAAAAGTGTGTATTAAAGAACAATCACTTTGAAAAAAGTCTGTATTTTTCAAAAACTCGAACGTCCATTATGAACGCGAATTAAGAGCCACTCAAAAGGGCAAAAAAAAGGACTTTTCAAGGTGCTGTCACATATAAAATAACTACTGAATTACTCGTCGCTAAAAGTTGTAGGCCTATTGGAAGTCAGGAAACTATGCACAACACACCAGTTTAATGCTCTGTACTGCCAATAGATGAAATGGCTCTCGGCGCGCTGGCTGCAGTCGCTCTTCTTGCTCCACTGTCGAGCGAGCGTAAAACAAAACCTTAGCAGCCCACATGCCGCACACGGCGACTGGGCTGTTGTGTTTGCGTCGTAGGCCGTTTTTACGCCGCAGCACTTTCATAGCCACATGATGAGTGATCAATAATACAACAGAAGTTGTCAAGGTCAAGTCGAGCTCAATTCTGCAGCTAGAGAAAAAATTATGAGAGAACGCTGGATTTTTTTCTTTTACGAACTGAGTGCAATGCTGGTCCTTTTTTTGCCATGCTGTAACGAGGGCAGAAAAAAACCCGCTTCGTCTCTTCAACCCCCATCCCCTTAGGCTATCGTAAGACACTGAAACATGGGAGAGGAAAAACAAACATGTGGCTCTGCTTTGTGGCGAGACAGGATGATAGTTGCACATGAATATCAGACAGTCGGCAGTTCATGTGCGCGCACGCAAGCACAATCTGGATTGTTCGGGGGAAGGGGGGTGTAGCAGAAAATGTGTGTTTGAAAGGGAAGGTATTGTAGGGAAGTAAATATGGTACAGAAGTGAAGATGGGAGCAAGAGGTTGGCAACATGTGCGGCTGTGGGTGTGTGGGAATGTCTTTAATACGTTGTACACACTTACCATGAACCCCTGGTTCCCATTTAAATTCAAAATTTTTCTTTAATAATTCCCTGAGTGGAGTTGTTAATTCCGACACGTGTGGTGTGAAATCCCTCAAATAATTAATGATGCAGAGAAATCTTTGCAGAGACTTTCTGTCATGTGGCATTTCATATTCTTTGATAGCATTTATTTTGTCTTGATCTGGATTTAATGATACTTCAACCATGTCATATGTTTGTTTGAAAGGGAAGGCATGGTAGGGAAGTAAATATGGTATAGAAGTGAAGATGGGAGCAAGAGGTTGGCAACATCTGCAGCAGTGGATGTGTGGGAATGTGACGAAAAAGGGGGACTGTGATTTCATGTGCAAGTGGAATGTCAATAAACAAGTTTGTTGTGGCTTTCGAGTTTATTAAAAACATGATACATAGCGCAGTCGGTATTTGACCTCATGTAATAGTGATAACAAGATCAACAGACACGGAATGGCGGCAACATGTTTCAACATTCCGGACAAGCTTGCGCTCACCAGTAATGTCGCTGCGAACTGGAGACGCTTCAGGCAATTGTTTTGAGATTTATTTGTTAGCAGCCGGACTCTCCGAAAAAGACAACAGAAAATTGCAATTCTACTGAATATGATTGGCGAGGACGCCGTCGTAGTATATAACACTTTCCAATTCCCGAAAGGGAAATGTACGCTTGAACGAGTGTTAAAAGTCGTTTGAAGAATATTGTGATCCTAAAAAGAACATTCTCCACTCTCGATTTCTGTTTTATACTAGAAAACAGAGTCCAGGAGAGCATTTTGACCGCTTTTTACCCGCCGCCAAGAATCTTAGCAAGGACTGTTCATTTCAGGCGGAAGAAGAGATGCTGCAAGACAAAACAGTGCTCGATTGCTGTAACAAAGACATTCTCACAAGCCCTCCAGTCCTCTGACACTTTGATGAGCACTTGCCTATAGTCATACAGACTGATAACTCCAGTACTGCCATTGGCAGTGTATTATTACAAGAACGACAACCAGTCATGTTTGCTTAAAAGAGTCTATCTAAAGCTGAGTATTCATATGGCCAAATTGATAAGGAATTCTTAGCCATATTATTTGTATGCACATTCATTATATTTATGGACGAAAGGTAGTCATACACACTATCAACCACTGGTTGCCCTGATGAAGAAAGAAATAAATTCTATTGGG
Organism: Medauroidea extradentata; assembly: GCA_003012365.1. Lineage (NCBI taxonomy): Eukaryota > Metazoa > Arthropoda > Insecta > Phasmatodea > Phasmatidae > Medauroidea > Medauroidea extradentata. The sequence continues at coordinate 7,637 of PNEQ01091483.1, read as the reverse complement.
TCACAAAGATTGAAGAAAATCAGGCTAAGGCTAGGAATTTATGACATTGATGTGCAATATGTAAAGGGCTCTGCAATGTACATCGCAGACGTGATTAGCAGAGCCACCCATGATACAGTCACAGATGATGTCAATAGCTCATTAAATGAAGTAGTGCACTCAGTTAATGCGAGTGACAAGGTAGTGTTGAAGTTAGCTAATACGACACGTGATCGGCTCCTACTCCAAGTAATGGCATACCATTGTAAAGGCTGGCCTAACGATAAAAGCAGAATTCCCGACCCTGTAAAACCATACTATAAATTTCGGGATGAGATCAGTATTGCAAATAGGGTAGTCATGGTGGGATATAAGATGATTGTTCTGATCGAAATGAGAGAGACAATAATGCAAAAAAATACCTTCATCTCATTTCGGTATCACTAAGACAATGGCGAGGGCCAAGTCTCTTTATTACTGGCCGACCATAGAAACGAACATTGAAGAGGTTGTCTCAAAGTGTAAAGTATGTGAAAAATATAGTTCTAAAAAACCAAAAGAACCATTGTTATTGGATAGTATTTGTAAGCTGCCTTTTAAGAATATCGGATGTGACTTTCTGGAGCTTTGTGGGACTCACTACTTGATCTTAACTGATTATTATTCTAAGTAGTTCGAGTTAAGGGAAGTCAAACCTCAGGCTACTGGGACTATCATTAAAATACTGAAGGAAGTGTTTGCTACTCATGGGGTGCCTAGAGTAATAAGAGCAGATAATATGCCTTTCAACTCTTATGAGTTCCAGCGGTTTGCGCAGGAGTGGAATTTTTCGGTAGTTACGTCCAGTCCTCGCTACCCACAATCAAGTGGCTTTGTGGAGAGATTTGTGGACACAGCGAAGATTTTGAGTAAATGCAAAGAAAGTAAAACTGACCTGCAATACACTCTATTAGAGTATCGAAACACACCGGTTATGGGATCCCCATACTCGCCCTCTCAACAGTTGTTCAGTCGATTGACACCATCAGTATTGCCGACACATGACGAGCAATTGACTCCTAAGGTGATCAGTAATTTTCAAGAATATCAGGCCAAATGGGACACTATAAATAAACACAATTATGATAAGACGGCACGAGAGTCACATCAGATCTTTCACAGGGGGCAACAGGTAGCATTCTTAAAGGGCGACTCGAATGGTTACATGGTTTAGTGGTGGACATTCATGAGAGTCCCCGCTCAGTGATTGTCGAAGATGGAAAGGGCAATAGGTTTCTCAGAAACACTAAGCATGTTAAGCCATCTCACGTTCAGGACGGTAGGACGGAATATCATAAAGATACAGGACAATCAGTGGTGGATACAGACAGGATGGACCAAGTGGACCTGAAGAGGAGAGGATGTTAAGTAATGGTAACGACCGTACAAAGCGTACAGCAAAATCACCACAATACCTTAAGGACTGTATATGATAAGTTTTTGTTTATGTGAAAGGGAAGTGTAGCAGAGAATGTGTTTGTTTAAAAGGGAAGGTGTAGTAGGGAAGTAAATAAGGTATAGAAGTGAGGAAACGAGAGGTTGGCAACATGTGCGGCAGTGGATGTGTGGGAATGTGACGAAAAAGTGGACTGTGATTTCATGTGTAAGTGAAATGTCAATAAACGAGTTTGTTGTGGCTTTCAAGTTGATTATTAAAAACATGATACAGGGGGGGGGGGACATTTATTGGCTGGCGTGGACAGTCAGTAGGGATTGCATCTATGTTTAGCGGCATGTTTCTTACAACACAGCACTCGCAAAGGAAATTGTAACAGACAATTTTCCTTAAATTTTAAATTTTTTGACCCAAATTTTTCACGGTTCCTCAAAAAAGGTTGTAAATTACCATTGCTACGCCACGTCGTGTATCGAACAGCATAGCTGAGATAAGGACACGTGGAGAAGTGTGAGAGGGAACTGCACGCAGGGCGAAGCGTGGAGAAGTGAGGGGGAGCATTAGGAGATAAGGCAGAATTAGTCATCACGTCTCACATGTCTGTGTTGCGCGGGCTGCCTAAGCACCCGGCGTGCGCTTCAACTATATTCCAGCCGTAGTTTCTAGCAATTTTAAACAGTTTATTCTTTGTATTCACAGCTGCATACCACTAATTTATGATAACTGCATTATGTTACTGTTTAATGTAGGCATAATTATTTTTAATTTACGTTTCACTGTGATCTATTTCACTTTGCTTAGCTTTGATAAATTTTTAAGATATTAATTTTTCTTCGGTTCCTGAAAATTATGTCGTTAGATCGCCGATGTCGTTAGATTGGGGGTTTACTGTATTTTTTTTCGTAGGTGAATATATCGTGTACACATTTAATTATTTCTGAAACTTTTATTTAACATGACGTAATGTGGATTAAATACGAGTTATTTAGGAAAAAAATATATACGACATTCGTTTAATTTTACTTGTAAAAATTTTATTTCGGAAATTAATTTTAAAAATAATGGAATGTTTGAAAATAAAAACATAGTCAGAACTTCTGAATGTTAGTTAAACATATTGTATCTTACAAAAATGTGTTTAAATCAACAGTATATAACAGTTTGTAACAATTGTAATTGCATGTTTTTTATGTAATCCGGTTTACAAAAGATGCCCATTGATCGTACGTAGGCATGTGCGAATGTCTGTTTTTAAATGTGAAGCGAAACTTGAATTGTGTGAAGGAAAGTCGAAGTCTAAGAATTAAATTTTTTTCACATCAGACAGCAAAGAAAAAAAAATTATCACAAACAAATGGTAGAGAAAAAAATATTTAAATATTTACTCATGTATTCTAACAAATTTTTTTATGATATTTAGAGTTCAAAACAGGGGGTGCTTAAGATAAACGAAGATTTTTTTAGTGAGGTTATAACCTCCATAACTCGAAATTATATTACGGTATACTTAAACGTCAACGTATCTGAACAAAACAAACTTTAATTTAATGTAACATGAACACCTCCCTACAAAACGTAACATTTTAGGTCTACTCCCTTCCAACCGCTAGAAAAAGCAATATTTACAACCACAAATTTACACTTTACACAAGAGGTTAATTTCTTTGTTCTGATTCTTTGTTCATTATCGTCGATGACAAAACTAAAATTACGGAAAATGGCAATTCTAATTTAAATGAATCTGCAGTCTTTACGGTTTAAGATTAAAGTCATAATAAATCGCCGCCGTAATATAGAACTGGAAATGTAAATAATAACATCGTTGGCAACACCATAGATAAATGAGCAACATGAAGGCACCATACTCCGTTAAGACTTTCTCATTTGTGATCAAGACCACTTTAACGCTGATTTTACTCTAAAGCTTGCAGTACTACTGGTATGCAGTTTTCTATGATTCTTAGTTTTGTGTTTACGTAATAGATACCTATTCGTGGGAAAGCAGAAATTACAGTGGTATTGATCTAAAAAAAAATATTTGATGCATAAGGTATGTAGGGAAATATTTTTAATATGTCCGTTATTTAGAATATTCCGGTGTTTGGAAGACTGGATAAATGGTACTTTACTGTACTTACTGATTTGCTGGCTACAGCAGGCCCCGGGCTTAGGTGCCTGGCACCCTGGGCAGATTGAAATTAATCGCCCCCCCCCCCCTCAACAAAAAAAAAAAATTTAAAAAAAACATGTAAAATTCACTATTGTGCATTTTTTCGATATGTATATAAATATACACACACACATTGCATTGGAGAGCTATGTTACTCTTACAATTTTAAAAAGGTACAAGTTTTTCTCTTATATTTTGCTTTAACAAATAAACAATTCACTGAAATGTTATCTTACAATATAAAAAATAATAAAAATTGTTTTACTGACTTTTGCTAAGATCTTACTTGTTACTGTGAGATACAATGCAATACACAATACAATTAAATGCAAGGTTTTTTCCTTGCTTTTGCTTTAGCGAATCTGCCTACGATTTCAGCAAAATTGGTTTTTAGTGTTATGTCCTTCTCGCAGCACATTAACATTAAAGCATTTAGTTTACAGACCACAAGTGTTGATCTTCTAGCGTTTTTTACTCTGTTTAATACTGAAAATCCCCTTTCTGCTGAACAATTGGTAAATGGCAAAGTCAGGAAAATTCTTAATGCAATTTCAAGGTTAGGGAAAGTATAGTTCAAACTGTTCAATGTTAAGTAAGCATACATTTCTGGTAGTGTTTTCATTTCTTCCAGCTCTATATACATTTTGAAATGACAGCACTCATTTCCAAAATCACCATTTATGTCATCTGGATAGTAGTGGGATAATTTTACGGGCGCCAATCAGAACTTCACTTGGTGATTCTTGAGACACTAGAAGAGTCAAGACTTCAAAGCGATCACTTAGAAATTCATAGGCTTTCCTCCTCCGTTGCAAGTTAGCTATCAATGTGTCAATAATTTTTATAAAAACTCCAGTTCTGAAGACTGTTCTTCCATCAAGTGATGTATCTTCCTGGGTTTCATCAGCGAATACTTTGCGTGTCCGTATCCTTTTGTAGCTTGGTGTTTCACACTCAGAAATTAAAAGAGCCGATTTTTCATAATTTTCGCATTCATTTCTTTTTTCATTCAAAAATTTCTCCAAAGTTTTCAGCAGCTTAGTACCTGCTGCAAGATTGAGCGTTTGCTTTTGTAAATCTTTATTACATTTGTCAATTCTTTCCAAAATGTCATTTCACTATATAGATAGGAATATAGTCTCAAAACTACAAAATTTTAGTTGAAGACCTTGAGCTTCCAACCGAGCAGCAGGTTTCATGTTTGGATGTTCAGACAATTTCTTCAAACATTCTTGAATTTCTTTGTATCCCTATACAAGAGCATTTACAGCATCTGCCCTGGCAGACCACCTGGTTTCGGATAGCGATTTTACAACAGGAGCATTATTTTCTTTCAAATGTTTATTTAAAATGCTCCACCTGTGTGTTGACACTGAAAAAAAATTATAGAGTTATTGGACGAAGCCAATAAACATTAGTGCTTCAGTGCAGCATTCAACAGCTGCAGAACCTACAAGATTCAATGAATGAGAAACGCATGGTACATATTCTGCTAATGGGTTGTGGTTTTTAATTCGAGCTTGCAGCCCTGAATAGGAACCTGACATGTTTGCTGCGTTATCATAGCTTTGGCCCCTGCAAAACTTTATGTCCAATTCAAAATCTGAAAGACATTTCATTACTGTTTCTTCTAAACATTTAGACGAGTGCAAAATTTCAGGTAAAAGGGTAAGCAGACGTTCTTTTGGAACTGCCTCTGCCAAACAGACATAACGTAGAACTACTGCCAGCTGGTCAGTGTGAGAACAATCAGGAGTCGAGTCAACAATGAGGACATAGTACCGAGCACTTTTGACTTCTTCAAGGATTTTCTGATGTTCACACTCTGCCATAATTTGGATTAATTCTTTACAAGTTGCAGCAGATAAGTATGATACATGTCCTGGACCTTTATTTCCGTATTTCGCAATATGTTGCGCAAGGAATGGGTCATATTCACTATTTAACTCAATGCAACCTATAAACAGGCCATTGGAGGTAGACCCGATACACTCATTATCCCCCTGGAAAGGTAAACCTCTAACTGAAAGAAATTTTACAACAGACACTACTCTTGTTAAGATATTTCGCCAGTATTGAACCTCTTCTTGACACTGTGTCGTTAAGAAGGTATTAACACCCGCCGTCATTGTCTTTTGCCTAGTTATGTATGTGAGAATGATACGTCTATGATCACACGTCTGTTCATGTTGTTTCACTAATTCATTACTATGCTACCAATCATTGAACCCAGTGGAAAAATTAGTTTTCTTGTTCCTTGGTTGAAACAAGGAGCATGGAACACAAAAAACTTTCCCTGTTTTACGAGAGAACAACAGCCAGTCTCGTACGAATTTATCACCGTTAGGCAGCGTACCTTTGAACATATTAACCGATAGAGTACGTTTGCAGTCATTATAAACACGCTCAGGCCCACTAAAATCTGCCAAAATATTTTGTTTTGGAGGATTTTTAAGCACATTTTCAATTTGAAAAGAAATATCCAGATTCCATGTTGCATGGTCTTCTAATAAAAAAGTGTTGGCTGGTACATCAGAAATATCACACTTTTTTTAAACTGATTTTTCTCCTTCAAACTTGTTTTCGTCTTGCCGCACCACTTTTTCTAAATTTAAACTAGCCGGTACTTCTTCATTATTCAAATAAACATTGTTGGGTTGCTGTCCGTCTTCAGATGACGATGTTGCAGGATTCTGGTTCGCATTACAACAACTTGAAGTAGAGGCCGTAGAAGCTGGTGTAAACAATGATTTTATTTTGGGCACTTTCTTTAATGCTTCTTGTTCATCGTTCTGTTTTTTCGCAGCACGCTTACGAAACTCCGCACCACTTAACTTCTTACTCATAATGGAAAAACCCAGTATAAATAATATAAGTTTAACGCAAACAATATTAACAAAAATCCCTATAAACACAAGTGTTTATAAAACTTGTGACACAAACACAAAACATTGATACATTACTCCCCGCGCTACCGCAGCAAAATGTGCTGCGCGCGATCGTACGGACGAAATAACTAACGATATTGCTAATAGTTTCAAAATTTCCCACTAGATTTCGCAGCAGGCCACTGTCAGCTGTGGAAAGTGGAAACGAACGTGAGCGAAGATGCAAGCATAACTGGTGGACGAGATAATCGCAGATTTTTCTTTCTCTCTTTTCTCTTTAATATTTTTTCTATGCAGTAGTGTAGTGGGTACAGGAACTGGGAAGATAGGGCGGGATTAGAATGAGGGTGCAAGAAATACATAAAAAGGGTGAAATTTATCAAGCAATTTTTCTTTAATTCTTCTTGTGGGTTGCGCCCCTTCCAGATTGCCGCCCTGGGCAATTGCCCAGTCTGCCCAGTTATAACACGGGGCCTGGGCTACAGATATTGTTTTCGTTGCATCATGAATTTGAGTTTTTAAGTGTAAGTTATACAGATTAATACACTTACAAATAAATGAAAAATTACCTGCTCCACATAAATAATTTTGTCTGTTTTGATGCGAAAATTGGTCATCTTCGACCGACTTTCAACTCTAAGATTTTTATTGGTCGAAGACAAAAGTCGAAGGAACAAAAATCTGACTCGACTTCGACAATGCAAAACTTCACACACCCCTAATCGTACGTTCATTTTTCATTTGATTTGTAAGCATTTAAAGAACCAAAAAAGTCAAGTCATTCAATTCCTTATACTAGACGTGGTATTCTTACATGTTGACTACAATTTACAGGGGAAAAAAATTTGTATTCATCAATGGTTCATTATGGAAATAAACATTAATTTCATTTTTACCTTATTGTGATACATAATATATAAAAATGTAAAAAAAAAAAAAAAAAAATGGAGTGACTGGGATTCAAACACAAATTAAATTATTACTGGGCTGACACCTTAGAGTCTGAGCTATTCAATCACTTTCGTAATAATATCCAAAAAAATATATCGTATTTACTTGTGTATAGCACGCACTTTTATTCCAAAACTGATAAAAATTCAGGGGTACGTACTATACATGGAAAATAGAAAAAAATACATGAAAGAAAGGTCAGTGGTCTATTGAG
>PNEQ01091482.1:0-10822 GCA_003012365.1 Medauroidea extradentata | reverse complement strand
ACAGTGTGCTAAACTAGTAACGCTAGCCCAGCTTAGCCGTCAGCATCGTGGACAGGAAAACAAACCTCCTAGGCGGCAAGAGAACTTTAGTAGAATTCTACGAGAGGTAAGGCGAATCTCTCGCCCACTTATCAGCCCGTTAAAATCGCCCAGGAAGTCGTCACCCATCAAGCACCCCAGGGTGCAGCAGCTCAAAAGAAAGGCCGACCAGAAGCCGAAACAGCTTTCCCAGCACAAGCGTAAGCTCCTACAGGAACTATTCTAAAAGGTGAGTCTTCACTAAGCGCTCACCCACCATACTATAAAGTGAGAATTTGTACACTCGGTTCACCCTTCAGGTGCCATCTCATGCTCACCTAAACTACAGCCTGAAGGCAACCCTCACCCATTTTGGCCAGCCGAGTGGCGACAAATTTCCGACTGTCTTAATAGTAATTTGCAGTTTGCGTCCTGTTACACCGCGAAGCAGATTCACATGTTTACTTTTCCTCTCCCACTCGGCGACTCTCTCCCATGTTTCCGTGTCTTGTGAGTGCCCGGGGGGTAGGGGTTGAAGAGACACTTTTTTTTTCCGCCCTCATTACAGCACGGCAAAAATAGGACCAGCATTGCACTCAGTCCGTAAAAGAAGCAAAAAAAAATTAATCCAGTGTTAACTCATCTTGTTTTCTGTAGCGACAGAATTGAGCTCGGCTTAACCTTGTCACCTTCCGCTGTATTTTTTTATCCACGTGAGACACGTGACTATGCGTAAAAACTGCATATGACACAAATACAACAGTCTGACGCCGTCACGTCCACTTATAAATTACGTTAACGCTCGCCCCCCGATTTTTAACACTTTACTATTTAGGCCTAAGAGCACTAGTATTCGCCCGCACCTTTGCCGATTGCCATTTATTTTCACGTAACGATAATATTCTAGCATGTAAGAGTGGAAGACGAAGCTTTAATTGTGAAATAATATTTACTTACGTCCAAGTGTTTATCCAGTGTTTATTTTCCATGTTTAACTGCCTTTGTAACATTATTAACCTGTACAAGTGTTTGTTTACAAATACGGCCTAGTGCCTTATCAGTGGTGCCAATCCCGTGCACGGACTCTGTAAATGTGCACTAAACAGCGATCACGGGAAATACGCACGTAAATATAAATTGTACTTTTTGTTATTGCTTAAAAATGTGTTTTATTATTATGTAAGTGTTTTTGTGTATTAATTGTAGTGTTAAACGGCAATGCGCACATTTATAATTCAAGTCGGGAAGTTTGTTTGTATATCAGAGTAAATTTGTGCCCAGAGAAAGTATTTCCTTTGTGCGAGTGTGGCACATCTGTAGATGCAGACGGTCTCGAGCGGCCGAGCGGCCATTTTGCTAACGGTACTTCAGCCCTTCCCAGTGGTATATAAGGAGGGCGCTGCACCCAGATAGTCAGTCAGCGGCTCGGCCTTCGGGCCGGGCCAGCCTGGCACTCCCGCTAGAGTATGCTGGCAGCTCCCTGGGCTCCCGACTCTCGGCACACTACACACTCTACACCCTCCCACCTCGGGGGCTGGCTTCTTGCAAATGGAGCCCCCCGCATCCCCGGAGCCGGCTTCTTGACTAAGGGAGCCCTCCACTCTACCGAGGTGACTTCTTGCCTAAGGGAGTCCCTCAACCAACCTCGAGGCGATTTCTTGCAAAGGGAAACCCTCACCCCCCTACAGAGGTGACTTCTTGCCTAAGGGAGTCCCTCACCTATCCTAGAGGCGATTTCTTGCAAAGGGAAACCCTCCACCCCCTACCGAGGTGACTTCTTGCCTAAGGGAGTCCCTCACCCCTCTTACCTTTACACTACTAGGGCAGTGCCGAGGGAAAGGACAAAAGGGATGCTGCCACGCACATCTACCGCGCTGCGTATTGAATTAGGGGACACACCCCTAGGTAACACTCGTCCTAAAGTGTTCGTATACACGTCCCATGTCGTAAAGTTATTGAAAGTTACAGAATATAGTAACCTCACCCCGGGATCAGAGAGATCGCCATGTATTAGCAGTAACCCAGTCTGGCTCGTTAATCCAGTATCGTTGACTGCGCAGCACCTAAAGTAAGAGGCTATTGAATGTTGTTGCAAACCTCTCTGGATCAAAGAGATGATCGCCACCCAGTTTCGGCCACGAATCAGGCCTTAATCTCTGCCCAGTATTTGAACGGCCCGGAGTGCCACGTAGAATCGTATGCATCATAATATGTCCTGTGGGCTTAGTATTGTATTTCCTAGTTGTCATATCATTGTATTGTCGTATCCTGTTGCCGTATTTCATATTGAGACCCCAGTGTTAAAATGTATGTCATCAACTTGTGACTGACATCTAACCCTAATTAAGAACCAGTACCAAAGCTAATGTTGTATTCATCACGTTGTGACAAGTACTGTAACTTGTTTTAATGAATATGAACACCCCATTGAACTGAATTACCTTGTTTTCTCCTTTCATGAGATTAACCTGTGTACCAACCTTGATATCTAATACAGGGCGAGTGATATATGTCTTGCCCTCTATTTATGTAAAAGATGACACCCTGTGCTAGCGAGTAGAGTTTGTCCTTGTTGGCTCACTCAGTAGTCACTCGCTGAGTCGAGGATAACTCTATTACCAACTACTCTAGAAGAACCACACCAATGTCTCATGCTCTCTACCTCAAAGGTCTTCTAGATACACACACTGCTCGCGTTCGGCAATCTTGCTTGCAACCCCGCACATCTAGCGCAGTGGGATTAGCGTCAAGTCAAGTCGTAGTGGGCGGCATGTGGTCTGATACGGTTTTTGTTTTATGCTCGCTTAACAGGGGAGCAATAAGAATGACTGCAACCAGCGCGCCGAGAGCCACTTCGCCTGTATTCTCAGTATAAAGCATTAAACTGGTGCGTTGTGCATAGTTGAATGATTTTTCCAATTGGCCTACGACATTTAGTGACGAGTAATTCAATCATTTTATTTGTGGCAGCACCTTGAAAAGTCTGTTTTAATCCTTTTGAGTGGCTCCGAATTTGTGTTCATGATAGGCATTCGAGTTTTTCAAAAATATAGGCATTTTTTTAAAATGCTTGTTCTTTATTAAGAACTTTTATTAGTATCGCTTGAATTCTTATAGTGGCAACACGCTGTAACAGTTCTTGTGCAGTAAAAAAATCTGAATAGCTGTACTGAAAGGTTTTAAATAGTCGCAAAATACTTTCACGTAAATAATACGAGTTCTGTTATGGTCTGTGTGCTTCGCGCCAGGCAAGCAGGATGAATCACGCGTGCACAGCGAGTTGAGAGGGAGGCAAGGCAAGGCCAGCGTCCCATCCTCACCCCCACTCCCCTCCCCCATCCTACAAAACCAGATCGAGCCTAATCTAACCATCAAATGTAACAAATGGGTAGATTTTCAACCACTCAATTAACATACTATTTGTGTAAAAGTGTTTTTATGCAGGTGGTTCGATTCCTGGGTCGCTGTTTTCAAATTATTTTGGGTCATTGTGTTGTGTTGGTTGTTTTTGAGTTTGTTTTGTTTGGCTGATTTGAATTTTGAGTATATTTTTCATTGGAGTATCTTTAGTTGGATTCTTAGGGTATTTTGAACCTCCTGTTCCTGAGATTGGGTCGAGTTTGATGGCAATTCCACCGGGTTGGCTTTTGATGATGATATACTTGAGTAATCCGGGATTTCTGGGCTGCCCCATTTGCCTGCTCTTCCCCTCTAACGGCCGTGGAGGCCGGACTTGGTGGAGGGGGGAGCTCCCGAGGTCTCGGCAATGGAAGGGGTGTAAGAGGAAGGATTGACGTCGACTAGAGAAGGGGCGCTGATGAGCGCCCAGTCTGGTATAGCAGCCCGAGTATCGCAGTCGCAGAAGTGAAGGTGGAGGCCGATGTGTGGTCGGGAGTCAGGATATCTGGATACTGTGTGGGGAGCATGCTTAGGCATGTTCTTTCGGAGGTAACTTCTCTTAGTGGTGTGACAGTTTCGGAAAAGAAGAAAAGCCATGGATGGTTATTCACATATTGGCTTGCAGCGATCTTATGTGAATTATGGTTGCCGTTGACGAGGACGTATGGTGAGTTATGCAATGTGCGCTGCACCATTTATATTCAGCATTAGAGTGTTGTCTGTGGTTCAATACTCTTGAAGTAGTGAACATTGCGCCGCCGGATTTGTCCGCCGACGTTTATTTTGGGATATTAATTGAACGTTGGAGTTGAGTTCCTCGAAAGGGAGACGTTAACAAAGGAAATAACGAACGAGGATGTTTGCTTAATTCTGGTGGGCTCAATTGAGAGAGTTTGTGTGTTTCGCTAGCCCTTCGATTGGTGAAATAGCGGTAAATACATTAAGTGCAGTTTCATTGATGTTGTAATGAGGATGAACGAGTTTGGAGGTGAGGCGAGAAGGAATGCCTAATGTTTAGTGAACTGGTTAAGTTAAATATGTGTCATTGTAATCGTTTCCATTGTTTTTTGTAAAATAATAATTCAGGTATTTACCGATAAGTAATAACAGTTGTAGTATTTAAATGTTATAGTGGCCCTATTGTGAAATTTTAGAGTTTGTGTAAGGAAAATATTGTGGATTGTGAAGATGAGTGTGGAGGAAGCTTATTTTAAGAGAAAATATATGTCATTTATCTTCTCAAAACGTTGCATTTTCTCATTGGTAATTAGCTAGCCTGTTTCCATTGCCTCGAGTGTAAATGTTGACAGAAGATGCTTACCCTGTGGTGGATTTGCACGTTAAGTGCGGTGTTTTGGAGACCTTTTCCAGAGTGCTTAAATGTATTCCTAGTATCCTCAGCAAGCTGTGATGGCTCAGTTTTATTTAAATACAGTGGAACCCCGTTACTACGAGAGTTTATAACAGCATAAAAAATTGTCATAGTTACGAGTTGTCGTAAGAACCGAATGATTATATAAGCAAACAATTTTCTAGGTTATTGACGTATGTGGGATAGGAATAATAACAGTACAGTTTACCTTGGCTAGTATCTCTGCTATTATGAAACAAGACTGTCAAAAATGATAGGCATGTGTTTATTAATTATTAGGCGTAACATTCAATAATTTTATTTATTTCACAATTTTCATTAGCTTTTTGTTACCATTTTCACTCGCTACAGCACGGCAAAATGTAAGGTAAACAAAACAAAAATGGATGTCTGGCGAGGCGTGGGAGGTGGCAGCTAAAACGAACAGCACTGCGAGCTTACTTGTGAGTGGCTGAAACGAACAACGCTGCACCAATAAAGTCTAATGAATGTACTAACAAAAGACGCGCAGGTGTTCCATATTACCCACGTTGTAAAATAGCGAAGTCAGAGCAACAATAACAGTTTTTAGTACGAGTACAGTTTATTTATCCATTCCAACTTAAATTTAGCTAAAATGAAAACCTACCGTTAAGAAATCATAACATGTAACGTATAAAAACACGACACAAGAAGTTTATGAACTTACGTGGGTTACGCTGGGTAGTGTAAAACTTCAACTCCATGCGTTCAAATGAAGTTTCCTTTTCATGCGTTGCCATGATCGGGCAAATCTAACGTGTTCTACAAAGAACTCTAAACGTAACTTTTTAACTTCTTGCAGTATAACATACCCAATGAAAAAATAATCATAGTGAGTTGGAAACTAATTCTGCAATGCCGTTCGTTATAATAAAACCAAAGTGATGCAAACGATGCTGTGTACTCGGTCTACGTGCCACTTTTGCTTTCGTGCTGTACCAAGATGGGTTTAATATAAAGAAGTTCCACTGTAATAACTTGATTAAGTATGTTGATTTAATTGTAAAGCTTTTCACATTCTTTTTACCAGCATAGCACATTACAGTAGAACCCTGACTGTCTGCTGTTGTAGGAAGTGCCTAGTACGGTGCTAGAAGTACCAACTGCGGCATCAGGTAGCAAGCGATGGTTGTCGTTGCTCAGGCGTCACACGTTTCGTGGGTTGGTGGATCTGCAGAGTGTGTCTTGTCTTGTGCGCTTGTCAGAAGACACTCACAATGCCATTGCTGGCGTCAGTCACGTGGACCTCAAATATGTTGTCTACCAGTTGGCAGACCTGTCAGGTAAATGGCCTAGTGTAGCGCATCGATGGCTCAAAGCATAAATATTGTATGTCCATTTTCAGAAACTGTAAAAGAATATTTTATATTGTCCTCACAACTAACAGGTACAGATTATTAACAAAAAAAAGGTGGAAAACAGCTGCTGGGCTACTACGTAATTACTAAAAACGTAGACAGAGGTGTACAAGTACTTACAGAAACAGTATTTGCAGGTTGGAGAACACACAAAACATAAATGGACAACACATTTTGGCACTGTCGTGACATTGTGCTGGCCTGGTCAGCTTCCTCGCGTGGCAAGTGATTGCAAAAATGTGTTATGCATTTATGTTTTGTGTGTTTTCCAACCTGCAAGTACTGTTTCTGTAAGTACTTGTGCATCTTTGTCTACGTTTTTCGTAATTAGTTAAATTTTTTCACTTGGTTTATCTGTAACATACATTATGAACAAGTTATCTTTGCTAGCAAGTTATAACATTATTTTAATAAACATTAATTCCACGATTTGCATGGACATGCAATATGTGTGCTTTAAGTCATCAATATGAACTTATTTTTAGTGTTCTATGGGCTACTCACTGTAAAGAGAGGACTTTTGTTGTTGCCTTTATCATATTTTTCCCTTAAGCTAATTTGTATTATTCTGCTGCTTGTTGATACTGTATGAACGTAGAAGTTGTTGGCACCAGTGACATATGTTTCTTTTATGTATGCAATTTAAGATGTTTTTCAATACTGTTTATGATACACTACTAGAGCTATGACAGTTTAGAAGAGTAGTGACGTAATACACATGGTGGTAGTTGTAATTGGGATGTGAGTTAAGCTGCAGTAGAAGTGTAAGTCATAAACACAGTACTGTATATAAATGTCACGACATGAGATTTTCCAGTGTATCAGAACTTAGTGTTGGACGCTACAGTAAAATACAGTAAGTCCTCGATTTACTTCATATCGCTTTACATCATTTCGGATTAACGTTACTAAAGTTTAAGTACCCATTTTTTTCAATTTAAGTAGCTGCTGATTCAGAATAATGTTGTTAATCCATTTTTGTGCTATCTCGTTACTCAATTCATGTGTGCCAGATTTAACATTCTTAGGTTCCAAAAAGGTTTGACTGTATAGCTTGTGGACAGTGTTTGTCTGACTCAATTTAAATTGTTTCTCTTTGCGTTGATGTTTTCAGGACCCTAACCCCTAAGTACAGTAAATTGAGAACATAATGTTACATGTTTTCAGTATTCTTGGCAAGTCATTTTTCATAGTCACTTACCATACAGTGTTAGAAAAGTAGGAAGTGCATTGTACCTCAGAAGAGCACGAATGTACTATCTTTATTGTTGCCAACACAACTGAATCAGTCATTTGAGAAACACTATATGTCACATTTTTCACAACGTGTGTTTATGCATATTTATACTTTTGAAAGACATGAGTCATGACTCAACCGTTTAATACAGAAGTAATAGGTACGCCAACTTTTGTTAAATTACAGTACCTTATTTAGAAGGTTTGTCAAAATACAGTCAACTCTCGATTATACGACCCCGGGAATAACGACCCTCTCGAAGCAACGACCCTTTTTCCAGGAACCGTAAAAAATTAAAAAAAAAAAAAAATGCTTAAAAAATTTTAATTAAAAGAAAATAGCAGAAAAGGGCGTTGCATTATTTTATTACGGCCGCAAATGTTTGCAGTTGTTTCTCGAAAACTGTACTGCCGCACACTGTGTGTTTGTTCTAAAAATATACGTTGCTGTCCCTTCCTCCCACGCGACGTGATGGCCAGCTGGCCGCCCCGAATGCCAGAGTATCATTTATTCAAAATGTGCCATTCAATTGAAAAATATTGCTACTTCAATAAACTTTGTTGCGGTATTCTTGCAAATAACTTATTAAAACGGTCGGGTGGGCGCAAGAATCTATATTGCCGGCGACGTTTTTGCTTAATTTTAAGCCGAAGAAAGGTCATTTATCCGCTTCCAGTGTATCTATTTATTTAAAATGGTACTTCACTCTACTGAAAAACATTATTATTTCTATAAACTTTATTGTGGCATTCTTAAAAATGACATCCCAAAATGGACAATGCGGGCGCAAGAATTTACGTTATCGGCAACGTTTATGATTTGTATTGAAGTAACAAAGGTCGTAGATCCACTTCAAAGGCATACTTTTAAAAATAACGCATTTGCTTTTCTTAATAAATATGTTTAATTTTATAAAAACACGTAATTTTTGCGGCAAAGACGAATGAACGCTGATTCAATGTTAAAAAACTGAAAATGTCAATATTTTAGAGGTTGGGATCGTTGAAAATTCTAATATTGACACCTCCGAAATGACACCCCTATTCTCGGGAACCGCGAAGAGTCGTTAAATCGGGACTTGTCTGTACACATTTTTTGTATTACGCTGTTTAACAGTTGTTTCTTGAAAGTGACATATGGTGTTTCTCAAATGACTTAGTCAACTGTATTAATGGATGGTTAAGAGCATTGCCTTTTAACGTTTGACAACCAGTTGTGTTGCCAGCTAAGCTTTTCCGACGTTTAAGAGATGATGGTTCATTTCATTGTAGGTAACATCCTTATCATCTCAGCAGAAATTTTTCAAGCCATACATTTTTTAAAAAATTAAATGAACTATACTTTTTCTTGATTTTTTATGTATTGTAGGTCTAGATTTAAAGCAAGAAAGAGACATGTAAGCATAGGTTGGTATTTGTAAATACACACTAAGGCAGAAGCATGATCGTCTCGTTGATACGACTAAACAATGGACTTACAATACTGTAATTTTTTGTGTATGTAAAAATTTAAATGCTTGTGGAATATAAGTTTGCCAGTAGTAATACAGATACATGCACATTTCAGTGAAAAGTGGTGCAGCTTTACTTTGATTGTGTGTAAACTGTTTGGTTGTTTATTTATTCAAATCCAACACCAGAGGTAGCTATTTTTTTTAAATTATGAAATCAGAGCGACCAGCCTTAGCATGTGGATTGACTGCCATTGTCATTTGTCCTCACACTGTTGCTGTGGCCTGACTGTGAGAATGATGGTGGTGTTGGCAGAGCTGAGGTCAGACTGGCCGCCCAGCATGCTGGTTGGTGGGCGACACTGGAGTGTGGAGCTTCTTGTGGAGAGCCTACACCTGGGTCTAGGGCCGGGCCCAGCGCACCGCCTCAGGCGGCACCACGTCTGGGGTACACCTCTGTACCTGGGTCTCACGCTGCTGAAGCTGCGCAGCCAGGGCCCATGCCACGCCAAGCTGCGCGCCATGCTCGAGACTGTGCGTGCCGAGTGGAGCCCGCCACTTGCTACCTTCCTGCACCTTTGCTTCAGGTCAGCCTTGCCAGCAACTACAAGAAGCTACACAAAAATATTTTTTTGAGATTTTGGGAAAGAGCGTTTTACGACAAAATCGCAAAACTGTTTGTTAGTCAAACATTCTCTTGTTCAGAATTTGTACTGCTTTATCTGTAATGGCATTAGCATCGTAATATAGTATTATCATGTTATTTACAGCACCAATAAGGTATAAAAGTGTTTTCACTTCGAAAACATGTTTTGTTTGGGACAATATATGCCTACTTAAGTACATGGCAAAATTATAGGAACTATGTATTGTTAAGCATCTGATTTGCTGTCTGGTGTTTTGGGTGTTCTATATAGATGCTGGCAGGCAATTTGACATTATTACAGTAAGTGGAACCTTCTGCAGCTTTTAGGCCACATCACAGGTGTCAAATTTCACAGGAAACCAGGCGGCTGTGATGGCCAAGTGGTCAGACCATATGCCTCCCACCAAGGTGAACTGGGTTCTATTCCAGGCGGGCTCCTCTGATTTTCGTATGTGGGAATCACGCTGGATGTTTTCTCTTCTGGTATGTCCCATTTCCCCTGTCACTTTCTCCTGGCTCTAAAGACCTCGATGTTAAGTTCTGACCTAAAAAAATATATTATGTGTATATACAGTAGGATCTCGCTATAGCGAGCTCGCTTATAGAGATATCTCTATTATAGCGAGGTATTTTTGAGAAACCGTCAAAAAATTACAAAATTATTAAATATTTTATGAAAAACTAAAAATTTTTGCACAGCAAGATCATGTGAAGCAGGCTTGCGAAAATTTCTTGCCTGTGTGAACCAGGCTTGCACGGACTATAGTGACGGTGATTCGTGCCACTTACTTTTGTTATCAGTTTGCGGCACGGCTTCTGTCCCACTCTTCCCCCCACCCCATTCCATGCTCCTGGCACGTGTCACATTTCTTCCGCCGCCTTGCTACCTCTCCGCGCGCGCCATTCTGCCACCCTCCGAATCCCGCCCTTTCTGGATTTCCCCTTTTTTTTTACATGTCATCCTTTTCAATATTCCCATTGTGTTTTGAGGTCATTGTGATTTCAACTGTGCTTGGTTTGAGTAATTCTATTTTTAGCTAAACTTAATACTATTGTGCTTAACTATTATTGACAACCTCACGCTATTTTATTTGGATTTCGATTTTGGCTAGCATTGTTGATGACCCACGCAGTTTTCTTGGACTTTGATTGCGATTTTGAAGTGATTTGACAATATGAGCGGTAAGAGAAAGACCTTGGACCTCGCTACGAAGTACGAGATCTTGAAGAAGATTGAGGACGGCAAGGGGTCTAAAGCAGATATTGCAAGGGAATATGGCCTTACAACATCAAGCTTGTCGACAATTTTAAAGAAAAAAGA
>PNEQ01091481.1:0-10822 GCA_003012365.1 Medauroidea extradentata | reverse complement strand
TTGTGAGACTCGCTGTTCGGACACCACGAGAGGTGGTTGTGTCCGGAGCCGCGGGAATTCGCAGGGATCCACATATTGGTTTGCGAGACTCTTGTCGCAGGCACCACTAGAGGTGGTTGTGCCCTAGCGCGGGTATTCGCGTCGTCCGGGAATTAGTTGTGGAGACACTAGTTGCAGCCGTCGAGAGAGGCGTGGGACTAACTAGCTAAACACGGGTTTCCGAAGCATCCAGAAAATAAAGAAATTCCGTTATTATTGTTTCGCTATTAGTAACACCTGCCGAAACAGTGAATAGAATTAACGTGTATATATTCTCTATTCAAATAACCGAGGGAGGTTATAATACTTTCTAGTATTTTTGAAAGATAGTATTTTAAAATTTTGTTTTCAGCGTCGTGTAGCTCCCGTAGTATTCACCACACAATAGTGTTGGTCAGTGTAACCCCACTTTATTTTACATAAACAATCCCGTCCCACAGTTTGTCGCATGAATTCTGGTCCACGCTGTATACGTATACACACACATAC
The DNA here is from genome assembly GCA_003012365.1 of Medauroidea extradentata. Classification (NCBI taxonomy): domain Eukaryota; kingdom Metazoa; phylum Arthropoda; class Insecta; order Phasmatodea; family Phasmatidae; genus Medauroidea; species Medauroidea extradentata. The sequence continues at coordinate 10,294 of PNEQ01091481.1, read as the reverse complement.
ATATATATGTATATACAGGATGGGACTAAATTCGGCCGATAAACTTCGGGAGGTGATTTCTTATGATAAAAATTTTTTAAAATATTCGTGACATTTGTACCTAAAACTTATAGTAAGGGTGGTATGAGCCCTTAAACATTGAAATTATTATGTGTATATTTGGAAAAAATATGGAAATTAAGAGGCATTTAATGATAACAAGTTGAGCACTGTTTTATACCACCGGGACCTTGAAATACACAGTAGAAGCACATAAATAACTTGCAGACTAACACAAAATACTAGGGCGGTTATCCTTTAATTACACTCCACTTTTATACCAGCAGGACTTAAGGAACTTCCAATGCTATTTTCTATTAGAGAAGCACGTCAAAAGATAAAAAAGGCCCCTTGTTGTAAATGCATAGGATCAACCGTTTTCGTGTAAAATACGGAACAACTGTGTGCTACGGTAACACAGTTCCTAGTTCGTAGGCAATACTCCATACACGTGTGTATGACAGACTGCCGTACACACTGATGTGACTATGAGTGATGGGAGGGAAATGGGTCCTTAGATATAATCGACAGCTAAGATCATTAGATACGGTAACACAACGAACTAAACAATGCCAGAGAACCGGGAAAGGAATCGGCCATGACCAACGTCGAGGGATTCATTCCAGCATTGGACTGAAGTGAATTCGGGGAATTATAGTAAACAGAAATAAGGATAGACGGGGTCGGGAATCGAACCCGTTGACTTCCTAATACTTGTGAAAAGTGATACACTTTCACCACCTCACTCGTTGACAAAATTGAGGAATATTGTTGAATAGCGTTATTACATACAAGGTTACAATACAAGTAACAATTATCTGAGAACTATCATTGTACTAACGTATTACGTATTTGTAATACCTGTGTAGGGTAGAGTTCACTTAATTCACTGTTATGTACTGTAAGAGAAACTGAAAATGATAACAAGTGGTCGAGTATAATAAATCTACAGTATTGAATACGATTACGTAACGTTTTATTATTATGAGTGGAATGAAGGATATCCGAGCTGAAATGTACATCAAACCGTTTTATTTGTAAAACATACCGCAAAACGAATTAAAGAAAAGGTTCAATGGTACGTTCGCCATGTTCAACGCACAGTTCACATCACCGTGACCAGGCAACAGAACCAGCACGGCCTATCCATCGTCTAGGGAAAATGTTATTTAGGTAGTCGCGCGCACTTCGTGAGTTGTGGGCTGGGGCGCCGTCATGCAGGAACCATATCGTAAGGGAACCTCATCAAGTAATGTTTGCAGAGTTTCCCAGTGTACATTGCTGGTGAGCCGGTGTGGTAAAAGATAAGGACCAACCAACATGTCGGCTATTATGGCTGCCCACACATTAACACAGGGTCGGCGGTGATAACTGTGAACAAACGGGGCGTGAGGATTGACGGTCGCCCACACTATGAATATTGCGACAATTCTGTAAACCGTCACAACGGAAGGAAGCCTCATCATTGAAGATAACGTACTTTCCAAGGTTATGGCGGGTTCTGTGATGTTCCAGAAACTATGTTGCAAATTCCACACGTTTAGGATGCACTGCAGGATGTAAGGCGTACACTAGATGTACATGGAAGGGATGCGACAACTACTTATGAAGCACATGGCCAAATGGTGTGGCGACTGCTGCCGAATACTCTTGCAATAGCACGTGTTCTTGCACGCGGGTTATTCTCGACATGCCGCAATACGTCCTTTTCAAACCTGGTTGTCCTCGTTGTCCTTCTGCGCCCTGCATTAGGTCGTGTCACTTGAAATTGTCCACATTCTCACATACGTCACTCCACATAGGCAAATTTGGTGCGGTGTGGCTGCAGTCTGTTTGGAAATCGGTCCTTGTACATACGTTGCGCTTCTCATCCATTGCCCTCCGCCGCCTTTTAAACGAGAACCACATCTGTAAGTTCAGGCCATGAAAAGCATTACATTTCATAGAAACAACATGCATCTGCATAACGAGTACACACAATACCTTTATGCGTAGGTGTTTGCATACAATGTTGCAAATACGTACAAACTTGTACATTAAACGTGTGACTGGTGAGTCCAAAGTATTTCATACGTATTTACACGCAAATGATACAGTATTTATTTTTATTTTGGGTTTAATATCTCACCGATAGTAACATAAGTAAATACACGTACTCAAGTACAGGTCAGCAAAGTGAATGGAACTGCGAAATGATTCGGGTGTGGTAGCTATTCGTTAGGCTTTCAGTGCTTAGATTGAGTGATTACGGGAAGCCATGGAAAATAGGGTTCTGAATAAACTTACAAGAGTTCCAATTCGTGTCTTCACTTTTAATGTTGTCCCACTTCGTTTGTTCGTGAAGTCGTAATGATTACGAATTTTTATACAAACTGTCAAAATGCATACCTGTGTTACATGTGCATATTTAGTAATCAGTATGGCGTAGGTACCAGAACTGGATTCTTCTCGCAACTGCCCATGACCCACTGATGTCGTATGCAGCGATACGTGCACAGAAGCGTAAGGAATACCAATAGTATGTCTGTAATGAAACGCCGACTAAGCACACAGGCAAATTATTGCGATTGTAACAGTAAACCATAGTTAATGTAACATATTGTACAGTATGTGCATATTTCTCTATTATTGCCAACAAGTGAGGTGGTGTAAGAGTATCACGTTTCACGCCTATTAGGAAGTCTACGAGTTCGATTCCTGACACCACCCATCCTTGTTTATTTTTCAATGGTTTCCCGAAATAACTCCAGTCGAATGCTGGAATTGATCACTTGACGTTGGTCATGGCCGATTCCTTTCCTGGTTCTCTGGCATTGTTCAGTTCTTTGTGTTACCTTATCTAATGATCTTAGCTGTAGATGATATCTAAGGACCCATTTCCCTCCCATCACTCATAGTCACAGCAGTGGGTACAGCAGTCTGTCATACAAACATGTATGCAGTATTGCCTACATACTAGGAACTGTTGTTCCGTAATTTTACACGAAAACGGTTGATCCTTTGCATTTACAACAATGTGTAACATGTGCCAATTTCAACCACCAAGTTTTATTTTATTTAATTACTTTTAATGGTTAATTAGCTGTTAAGGGTTTTTTTAGAGGAAATAATTGTTTATTAATGTTTGGGTGCATTTTTCTTTAATATTGTGCTTAATGTAATGGCTGACTCAGAGGTTTACTTTTGTTTACTGGAATATTCTATTTAATATGTTAGCTTCAGTTTGCAGTGCAGTATTATTTACTTCCTCATAGCATAGAGAGTGGAGTTTTTTTCTATGGTGTGTGGGGTACCGATGGTTAGGCGGCACGAGAATGTGCTTTTCGGCAGTTTTTTAGTAATGAGACTTGCATTAGCTAACTAAGAGTGGAACGAGACTAACTACTAGAACTTCGAGAAACTCGGGATGTCGCTCATCGCAAAGAAGTCGGCAGATAAGTCTCGCTATCTTAATTTTACATGGCCTGAACCTAGCGCGACCAAAAACGCCGTGAGGGTTATGTACTTGTATGCTGCGAATATTTTGTTCAACGTGGTTTATATTTTCCAGTCCTCAGGAAGTTTTTTACTCACTCAACTGTTTGTCAAGTTTCTCTGAATAATGCTCTACCACTTAATTAGTCGAGGCAAAAATGAACTGTATATTTATTTGGTTGTGAACTATCTGAAATGTTAATTGCCCGACGTAATATATTTTCTGCAATAACACTAGTAATGTGAATTGGTCCTTTTCTACTGCAACTGCATTATTTTAGTTTGTCTATGTAGTATTAGTCAGCCAAAATTATTAAATTTAATTTCTATGTTAATCCTAGCTGTGTCTTTCTATAAGTTTCAAATTATATTCACTCTAATTTTCGGCAGTATAAATTTTAAGTCATTAATTCAGGCTGTGTATAATTTCGGTAGATTTAGTGTAGCAGTTATCGTAGGGGTTTGCATGAGGCTATTTCAGGGACGCCTGGGAACTCCGTCAAGAACTTCGATGGTAAGACTTAACTGGTGTTTCCCCTTCACCCTGTTCAGCACCACACCTGACTTTCGAAATTAAAATTAATCAAAATCACGACTACTTTACGTCACGGCAGTAATCACGTTAGGCATTTCTGCAGTACACACCATAATACCTATTACATAGCATCATAAAGGGGACCTTTTTTTGTCTTTTGACGTGCATCTCTAATAGAAAAGAGCATTGGAAGTTCCTTAAGTCCTGCTGGTATAAAAGTGGAGTGTAATGAAAGGATAACCGCCCTAGTATTTTGTGTTAGGCTGCAAGTTATTTATGTGCTTCTACTGTGTATTTCAAGGTCTCTGTGTTATAAAACAGTGCTCAACTTGTTATCATTAATTGTCTCTTAATTTCCATATTTTTTCAAAAATACACTTAATACTTTCAATGTTCAAGGGCTCATACAGCCCTTACTATTAGTTTTAGGTACAGGTGTCCCGAATATTTTAATTTTTTTTCTCATAATAAATTACCTCCCGAAGTTTGTCGGTCGAATTCAACCCCATCCTGTATATACAGGATGTCCTTAAATTACCTTCCGATATTTACACAGGTATGCAACAAAAGAAGACAAAAACATACTGTGCGCTGTTCACCAAAATTCAATATTAAAGGCGTTATGACCAGTTAAAGATAATCATTTAGAACCGTATTTTCCAAAAAAAATATGGAAAACTATGCCACATTTCAAAAACAATATTGTCAGCATTGCTTAATGCTATTGGGATCTTCAAACCAACAGCATATAAAGCTTGATACCTTCCATCCTTAGGGAAATAGCAGGGGTTGCTACCCACTAATTGCATACTACTGTTTTACCGTCAGGTTTGCCATACATTTGAAGATGGTTTGTTGAGTATTGTTACCTGTGTAACAAATAGGGTTCTCCCGTTGCAACTGTCTAGGAGCAGTCGTTTTTGTTCAAATAACAAATGAAGCTGCAGCAGTAGTTCCAGAAGTAACTGGCATGTCGATGTTCAACACTGTAACGCACACGTCTAATTTCACATGCACGAAGTATAGCGTATAATCGTAGGCAAATAACGACCGTTTTATAGTGTAGTACATTTAGTGTCCATGAATACCATGTCCCTGAACTATCCTTCACAATAGGTGCTCGATGTGACCGCCATCCATAGCAATGCAGCCATCTCCTCTACGCCGCATGGACTCACGCATTCGTTGAAACACACCTGTTGTTCCCGAATTGCTTCCCTTGGTGTATCCACATCGTGTATGGGGGCTGCATACACCATGGACTTTACATGTTCCCACAGCCAGAAGTCTAAAGGGTTAATATCAGGGGAACGGGCAGGCCAATATATTGGCCCTCCCCGACATATCCATCGCCATACCTGTAGCTGAAAATAGGCTGGTACCCCGTCATGCATGAACCACATGTGCAGGCGTTCTTGTAGTGGGACATCCTCCAGCAACACGGGTAATTGGCTCCGAAGAAAGTTACGATGACTAGCACCATGCAATGTGTTGTGTAGAACGTACGGACCTGCGAGTCTGTCTTCGTAAATGCCAGCCAAAGCGTTGATACTAAACCTGTGCTGGTGTCTTCTCTCGTCAGTTGCGTGCGGGTTTGCATCGTCCCATACGCGAGTGTTATGAAAATTGACGATACCGTCTCTCGTGGAACCCACCTCATCTGTGAACAAAACCATCGCAGTGAAATGCAGATAATGTGCACACACTTGGAGAAACGTCTGGCAGTATTGCAGTCTGGCTGCCCAATCGTGTGATAGCATAGCCTGGACACGCTGCACATGGTAGGGATACAGTAACTGTTCATTGAGGACCTTACACACTACGGATTTTGCAGCACCTTCAGCTGCAGCTATCCGTCGGACACTCGGTCCAGGATTCGCCTCCAACATGATCTAATACCCGTTCATCCATATCCGGTGTGTGAGTTGTTCGATGTCTCCCACGATCCTGTGTTCGTGGTGCAGAGGATCCTGTTTCGGAAAGGCGTTGGAACAGGGCATTAAACATATTTTCTGATGGTGTACGTCGTCCTGGATATTTAGCGGCATACACGGTACGTGCCCGTCGGTAGCTTCCATGTGTCTGCCCTTAGCAGTAGACCATGTCCGCTATCACATGTGTAGTAAAACTATCCTGTGTAGTATACCTACATTATGTACTGCAACCTGAAGACAAGGATACGAACACACATTGCAGTACAGCGGTGTCACTACAGTGCATGCCACATTTGAACACTACACGGGTACACCACATCGAGTGAACATACCTCACTGATAGAGCAATGTACGTACTGTAGCAAGCTGTGATACCTGTAACGGTTCTTGTATTGTGTTCGTGCTTCATACACATGCAAACACGATGTGCTACATGCTCTCAAACTTATTGTGTCCGCATTAGTTACGTGTCAAAGAGCTCAGTGTGCAAGATATGCTCCTCGTGCGAACTAACACCACAACACGGGAGATATTACGTTTACGACGAAATGCAACGCTTAATGACATTGGGATCTTCAAATGATGCTTGATACCTTCCACGCTTGTGAAAATAGCAGGGGTGGCTATCCTCTAATTGCATATACATTGTTAACCGGCAGATATTCCGAGCATTTAAAGATGGTTTATTAAGTACTGTTACCTGTCCAACAAAAAACCGTGTTATTGTTGCATCTACCTAGGAACCTTCGTTTAGATACAAATGAAGTATCAGCAATAGTCCCAGTAGCAACACCTTGTTCCATAACACAAACAAAAGCCATAAAAATACATTGTATTGCAATGCACAAAACTTTACTACGAATTTTTTCCCAACTCACTGTATCACTATTGCTAGTTGTTGCTTATGGACCTACCGCTGCAGCTTCATTTGTTATTTGAACGAAAACGATGGCTCCTAGACAGTTGCAACAGGACAAACTTTTTTGTTACACAGGTAAAATTACTCTACAAACCACCTTCAAATATATGGAAAACCTGACGGTAAAAAGTAGTACGCAATTAGTGGGTAGCCACCTCTGCTATTTTCGTAAGGCTGGAAGGTATCAAGCACTATATGCTGTTGGTTTGAAGATTCCAATAGCATTAAGCAATGCTGACAATATTGTTTTTGTATGTGGCATAGTTTTCCATATTTTGGGAAAATACAGTTTTAAACCATTTCTTTAGCTTTTTATAACGCCCTCAAGAGGGCGTGGTCGATAAATAAACGCTGAAAACATCAATTGATTCCTACGTTTTTTAAGCCAATATGGATAAAATACTCGATGACAATCGTAGATAATGGTATTTGCCAACTTTATGAGTAAATATTTATCCATAATTACTAATTTGTTACGCGTGATCTCTTGCGCCACAGTTAATTGCATGAGGTTCCGGCGTCAGAGATCATGCCTCAGAAGTTCGTAACACTGGAAACAATTTTGTTTAAAACGTTTGCTAAAACTGTTGTCTATGATTGCTACTTTTTAAATTTCACAAATTGGTTTCAAGAAACCTACAGTTATACATTTAGTGTTGAATTAATTACCACGCCCTCTTAATATTGAGTTTAGCTGAACAGTGTGCAGCATGATTTCGACTTCTTTTGTTGCAAACTATAACCCCTGTAAATATCAGGAGGTAGTTTAGGGACATGCTATACAGCACACACACACACACACACACACACACACACACATATATATATATATATATATATATATATATATATATATATATATATATATATATATATATATACACACACTTAGACATACATGTTTTTATTTTACTGTGTGCAACCTCGCACAAAGTTTTTTTGTTCTATTGTATGATTGTATTACAATACAATTCATTAAAAAAATTTCCGTGCGTTTATATCGTGAGACTCGTGAACCAATGTTTTGAAGTTTAAATGCCACGGTTCGATAGTTGATTCCTTTTTAAGTTTGTTATTTGGTTTATTAACGCATTTGAAAATTTGGATAAATATTGTAATTTATTTAAATAAAATATTTGTAGAGTAGTAATGACGATTCGAGTGAGACAGCGTTCGGCGGGAGAAAAGGACTATATGTTTTAATTTAAAATCTGTATAGCACATTCTTTTAAGTCTAATACCTGCTTTCGTAAGTGCAAATCGTGCATTGTGATCATGAATGTCTGTGAGTTTTCTCGAGTTAATCCCGTTTCCCGTCCCTTTGAAAACGTGTCCTAAGATATTGAGTGGTCGTTCCATCATGTTCTGTGTTTTAAAATTCTGATCAGGTGTTGTAATGAATCCGTAATCGCTCTCAAATGCATGACGAATAATTTAATTTATTGATAATCATCAAGTAGTAATCAAAGTTGTAACCTCCCCCTTCTTTTAAGAGCGGAGTTACTTTATTTTAATTAGTTAATTAATCTTTGTAGGCTTTGATTAAATCTATCCCGTGCCAGGAATTGCCCCGACTAGTCCAGCGGGTTTGATTAACTCAAGATCACAAGTCAATCAATGTCAGTAAGTGACCAATCACTCAACACTTATTTTGCGAGAATCTATATAGGTTCAACTACCAAGTGAAACGAGTGATATTTCTTTATACGGCAACGCACTCCACACGGTCGTAATCGCCCTTATCCGCAGCAGGAATCGAACAACGACCTCCCGCACCGCACTCAGGCCACTGTGCCAGCTTCTTGGCCTGCGAATTGCGATTAAATCGGTGGACGTCTAATCGCCTTTGCCCGACAATTAAATGTAATTAAACGCGTAATATAGGCTCTCGGTAACGCACCCCTGGTGGCCTACCGAGACGCGGACCCGCGGGACACGGACACACACGTCCGTCCGCGGCTGAGTCTTAAGACTGGTCTCTCCCGGCACCGCTGCCGGCACACACACCAAGCGGCGATTTCAGACGCGGCTCCCCCCAGCCAATCAGGAGCTTTGTTTCAAATCTCCGGCCTTCCGGTATTGCTCCGAATTCGGGCGATTACGACCATCTTTCGTGGTGATTTTATATCCATAAAATCACAGTTAATATTTCTCTAATTTCTACATCATTATTTCTTATAATTACCTTTACTTATGACAAAACATATATAAAGACTGGAAATTTAAATTAAACAGTTGGGCGAATTGGCCGTTAGCTTGCCTTTCCTCGCCCCCACCCCCTGGCGGCCTGGGGCAGGCAGCAGGAGGGATCGACCGGCACTTTGTCACTGTTGACGGCTACACAGCCCAGAATACTTACAGATGTGTGGGCGACTACCCTGGCTCTCATCTTATCATCTCCCCAGTCCAATATGTAAAATATACATTAACTCTCCCTAATCATCCTACTATCATCCCTATCACATAATAATATTTACACAGAGTACAACAAAACTTGAACCAACTCTGTACTACAATTCTAGCCTGTTTTATATTTCCGTGATTGCCACCGCTTAATACTAAGAACATCTGATACTTAATTCTAATGGACAGTCTTTAATGATATTTACACAAATTATCCCTTCAATATGTAAATTTAATGTATATCGGGCTATGCCTATGACATAACCCTCTAGGTTTCCCTGTCAGCTGTAGATGATAGGGGAAGCTATAGCCACCAAGTTCTTAAGATTTAAGTTTGCCTTTTTTTAGCCTACTTTCCTCTAGGAAAGATAGGCTTACGAGATCGCGCGTCTGTCTGTCTGTCTGTATGTCTGTAAGTCTGTATGGATGTATGTATGTCTGTATGTCCCCCCCCCCTAATATCTTTTTTATACTGCTCACGGTAAATAATGAAATTATTACAGAATATTATGCCATGACTGGTGAATACGACGCAATTTTTTTTATCGGTATACTCGCTATATTAACTTGTGTATAATAATGATAACTTTTGAGTTCACCAAAGGCGAATGATGCGCAGATTTATCACGCCTTTTTTTTTTTTTACCGTCTCGCATTGTTTTCACGGCAAAGCATATATGTATAATATATATAAAATTTTGTGTTACCGTAATTTCACGAAAAAAATTTTATATTTAAAGCAATTATATAATTTTCAGTTTTCCATTTTATTTTTAATTCGTTTTCCAAACTGGTTTGATTTATTTTTCAATTTTCCAATTTTTTTTTTAATTCGTCTTCCAAATTGCTTATAAGTGCTATCTCAAGTTGCAAAAAAATTCGAAGATTTAAACAAAATTTAATTACGTGAAATCACAAAAAACTTTTTATGGCGATTGTTGGTTAAACTGTACTGTTTTAGTAATTTTATCATGGCCGAAATACGTAGTC
>PNEQ01091480.1:0-10822 GCA_003012365.1 Medauroidea extradentata | reverse complement strand
GCTGAGGACGAGGACGCCGATCGTGAGACGTGGACGTCAATGGTATCTACTACGTGGGGGCCCAGTGTCGGGTCTTAGACGAGGAGGACGCAGCTAGTGGGACGTGGACGTCAGCAGTATCCAGTACGTGGGTGCCGGGTGCGAGTCCGGATCGTGTGGCTGTGCCCAAGGGGAGGACCCACCACGTTGAGACGGGGGTAAAGTCTTGGCGGTGCAGCAGAAACCAGCAGGGAAATCCTATTCCGGAAATGCAGGTACGGTGACGGCAGAGTAAACGGTGCCAAATGAATTGGGCACGAAATATTCAGTAAGTGCTAAACCGGAGGAACGCTCCATTCAGTTCGCGACCCCTTGGCGGCTTTCAGTATATATATTTAAAATACGTGTAAAGTGTGTATGTACGCAAATGTAGCCGCAAAGTACAAATCGATTAAAGTGATAAAACGACTTGTATTGTATATATTACCAAGGCAGCAATAACACTCTCCCAATAGCATTTGTAAATCGAAAACAATTCCAAGTCCTATGGTGATAAGGGTTAGGCTTGATGTGTGCCATTTCTGTTATGTGGGCCGAGCGACAGGGAGGCGCATTATTGATCGGGCCTAGCCGACGGGGCAAGGAATTGGCCCTTTCGAACAATAACGGTGAAATTTATAGTCAAAATAAACCAATTATATTACGTTTGTCCGTGTTTTTGACAACAGTAAATGCTTGCCTTGTGCGGTTATGATACATTGTTTACACCTGTTTGTTTCGAGAAGTGTATACAGGCGTGGTATGAAAACGTAAAATGTAAGTTAACTTTTTTTTGTTGTTGGCAAAAATGTCTGAACGGTCAATGCTGGAAATTTATGCATGCATGAACGATCCATGTGGGTTCATTTAACATTGTTTATATAGGTAATTTGTCTGGACAGTGAAAAACTATCAATGGCTCCGGGAACACGAAAGAAATGGGAACAATGCAACAAGGTTCCACTGTGTGTGTGTGTGTCTATATACATATATATACACACATTATCTAGTACCATCTTAGACTTTACAGAAGTAACGTAAACAAAGACCAACTTTTCTAGTAAATGTAGATATAGTCGGATCACACTTGACGTTCTACTGAGCCACTCCAGCTTCCGACATGCAAAAATAAATGTTCACTATTAAGTCAGGATTGTGCAGTGCATACATTTTGATCGTACTGAATGGTAGCCCTGTAACATGCATTCTGTTTGGGTAGCCTTATCTTCCTTACCTGGCAAATAACACTTCAATATCTCAATTGGTTCAATAAATATAGAGGAATAATCGAAAACACATTTCACCCCTTTTATCCCCCTTAGAGGTCTAATTTCGAAAAAATCCATTCTTAGTGCTTGCCTATGACCTGAGTGAAAACCACAGGGAACATTTCATGATTTTAAGTCCAGTGGTTTGGGCTGCAGTTTGAAATGTCTGTCAGTCAGTCAATCAATCAATCAATGAGTCAGTCAGTCAATCGGTCATTGTTCTCTTTTATGTATAGAGGATACTCCCATAGGATTAAGTTAAGATGAAAAGTGCAAAACATGTTTTCATCTTATTTTTTCGTGATGATGGATGCAAAGTTTGTCCTGTTTGAGAAACACACTGGATTGTACATATTAATTTAGGTTTGCACTGTGTTCCATTTTAATTTACATTATCTGCCACAGGTTTTAATTTATTAATTTATTAATTTATGTAACAAATTATAGGATTGTAACAACAGCAAAGTGCCTTAGAGCTAGAACTGGAACATTTACTACAAGGACAAGCCAAACGTGAACAAGACGTGGACACCAAACACCATAGTACAACTGAACAGATACAATGTACAATCCATAAACAAACTATAAACATCCTACCTAGAAAGGTAACAGCTGCCCCAGCCAGTGTGAACCAGGTGTGGATATCCTGATATCCTGATCCACCTGGGGAGGGGAAGCTGCCTTAGAAATACTGTCAAAAATTTTACAAACAAAAACTGCATATGTTAAGCAAAGTCAGATTTGGTGTGCAGTATGTTATAGTTGCTAACTAGTCTGAAAAGTAGGCCATTGTCACCTTTTAAGTATTTACATAGGCCTTTTGGCCTGGCACCATGATGAGGGACTTATAAGCCAATGTATTGTAAAATATTGGGACAGGAAATGTGGTTAGTTAAAATGTTGTGTATGAACAGGCCATCTATGAGTAATCTTCTTTGGGAAAGTTGGAGGGGAGTGAAATCTGTGTCAAATTTCAGTTTTATATAGGAGATGTATTTATTTTGAATTTTTTCCAATTTATGACTGTCTGATAAGGATAAGGAATTCCAAATGACTGACCCATAATCTACCGTAATTTATAACGGATGAGTGAGTTATATAAGAAGATGATAGACTCAGGGTTAGTTGCATAGTAAGTACCATAATGTGCTTGATGAGTCCGATGATTCTATTTGTGGTGCTTTTAAGATGATCAACATAATAATGAAAGAAAAGTTTCTTGTCAAACAGGATTCCTAGATCTTTAATGTAGGAAATGAATTGTAAGGTTTGATCAAGAAGTAAGTAGGAAAATTTGATTGGTTTATGTTTCCTGGTAAAGCTGATGAGCTGGGTTTTGTCAGGATTAAGGGTCATGTGATTATCCTTGCACAGGTTGCGATGAAAGAGATATCCTCTTGAAATAACAAGCAATCTTCTATAGTTTAAATTTTTCTGCTTAATTTTAGGTCGTCAGCGAAAAGAGCGATTAACAGTGTTATCATGGATCCCAGCAGTATGTAATTATGATCAACTGTGTCAAAGGCTGTGGAAAAATCTAAGTATATAGCGTCTGTTTGCTCCCTTTAAATGACAGTCTTGCAAACTGGAGAGTAGAATTCAATCAAATTAGTGCTGGTTGTTTTTTTAGGTACGAAGCCATGTTGAAAGGAAAAAAAGGTGATTATGAATATGAAAATTAATGTGTTTATGAGGGATCTTCTCAAATATTTTCAAAAATGTGCAAAGTAAAGAAATCGGTCAGTAGTTATCACAATTGGTCTTAGGCCCTTTCTTGTGGATATGGATAACTGTTGCTGTTTTCCATAGGGTGGGGAAGTGCCCGCTGGTATAGCAGAGGTTGTAAATGTGTGTGAGAGTAAGAATTAAAATATCTGCACAGCTTTTGATGATGTAGTTGGGAAGGTTTAAGTTGCTTGATGCTTCATTGTACAATTGACGGGACAATATGCAAGTATGGGGTAGAATGAGGTGAAAGAGATGACTATGAGAGTTTTGGGTGTATTGCGAGTTGGAAAAGGCTGAAGCGAAGTTACCTGCAAAACAGTTAGCAATTTGACCTGCATCTGTTATTTGGATGTTATTGAAAATGAGAGATATATCACTGTTATAACCCTTCCTCATAGTTTTCACATACTGCCAGAATTTCTTAGGTTTTTTTTTTTAATATTATCATTGACTTGACTAAAGAATTTATTTTCATCACTTTTTAAGAAGGATTTAACTGCTTTACGATTGTGTGAAAAAAGTAAATAGTAGTTTTGATTATGTATTAGTACGTCTAATTAATTTATGATAGTGATTTTTTTTGTTTTAGAGCAAATATTAATATTTTTGTAAACCAATATAGGATATAAAGAACTGGACTTCTTTGAGGTAGGTTTACAATTGTTTATAGCTTCTTTGACTGTGCTGGTGAGATAGTATACTTTGACTGTGCTGGTGAGATGGTATACTTTGACTGTGCTGGTGAGATGGTATACTTTGACTGTGCTGGTGAGATAGTATACTTTGACTGTGCTGGTGAGATGGTATACTTTTTCATCGACTGATTTGAGTTGATAAAGATTATCCCAGTTGTGATTTCGGAGGGTGAGATAGAGGGGAAGATAGTTTCCTTTGTTCTAAAGTGGTTTACTCGAAGCACTGTAACTCGAAAAAAAGTGTTTGCACTTCACAGGAGATTATTAAGGCTTCATGATGTCTGTTTTCAGGAACTAAAGCATCAGTTGCAAAGTGAACTGCTGCATCTTCGGTATTGATGAGGCATAAGTCCAGTAGATGTGTTGGGGGAGTTAATGAGTTCAGCTGTTGCATGTTGAGTGATGTCCTGTGAGTGATGGTCAACCCAGTTTATACCTAGAACATTGAAGTCACCCAGTGTAATAAGAGAACCCTGAATGCGCTAGTTTACAACTGAAGTGTTAGGTGGGAAATAAATTGTTCCTAGTGTTATGAACCATGTAACACTGGTTCTAACACAGCGATCAGTAACCAGGCCACCCGGCCAGGAATTACATAATATTAAACATAAGTTGCTGCAAACTGCAAGGCAGAACTCCCCACTCCAACAGCGATACGAATTGCCACACAGGACGCGATAAAGGAGCGTGTCACGCTACCTACGAGGTCTGTCTGCCGTATATCGTCGCCAGGACCACTTCACTACCAAGATGCACCACAACGTCCAGATCTACGACGTGCCGATCGCCGTGGACGTTTCCTTACTTCAGCCTCGGCATCATTAATTAGGTGGGCTGGCATTGTCGTAACTTAATTAAGTGGCTCATAAGTAATCATAAATGTATCTAACTATTCTTGCCTCCCTCCGTAAAGAACATCGTAAATGTAATGAAATAGTTGTATATATTGTAAATTAAAGCCGTACCTGATATTTAGACTGCGAGTCTCACTTATATTAAAAGAATCCCTCATTTAAACAAGTTATTAAATACTGTGCATTTTATGTAAAATACTCTACCAGTTATTAAACAACCACAAAAGGAGTAATTTTATAAAAACGTAACACTAGTAAACAACTTTTCTTATTGAGCTTGAACTGGATCCATACTGCTTCAATATCTGGACTTTCAAGTTGGTAGCGTCTGGTAGAGTAAGGTACATACTTAGTGTTTGTGGCAATTAGCACACCACCTCCTTTGTTTTTATAGGTTGATGCAGCATTTCTGTCATTTCTGTAGACTTGGTAGTGTTGGGGAAAATAGTGACAATTAAGGTTATCATACTTAGCCAAGTTTTTGTTAAATTATGGGGAAGTTGTTGCTTATGACTTGTTCGTTAAAGGTAACCGTGTTAGATCTTAGGCCTCGTACATTCTGGTATTAGATTAAGTCTGTTGGACCGACCCTTATTTGGTGAAAAGACCTTGAAGGTGTTTTAGATAAATCCTCAATGTCTATCGAACCCGTCGAGATACACAGTTAATTTTTTCTTCAGGATGATGATTACAGAAATAATCGCAAAATGGTTTTAAGATTTTTGAAATTTGAACTCTCAGTACTGTGCAGTATGTTTTTTTTTTTTTAAATGAAAAATCAATTTTGATTCAACTGAACGGACTAGCGTCGTGATTTGTACTTCAATTGGATACTTATACAATTGTCTAAGATGTGAATTAAAAATATTTTGAGATTCAACTCCCAAAAGGGTGAAAAAGCACAAAATTTGTTTTCCATCAACCCATGATATCTAACCAGTGAGATATTGAGGTGTTGTTCGCATCAGAGTGATGCTTACGTAAGTATTTAAAAATTTTGTATTGGTTTTTTTTTTTTACTTTATAAGATAACTTGATTATTAATAACAAAACAAAATTCGTAAACATTCAAGGCAGACAATCCGAAAAGCAAGTATGAGCAGCGAGATGTAACTTATACATGAGTTTCACTCCACAGTAACCTATCGCTCAGGACATGAATATTTTATTTTTTAAATTAAATTTTATTTTCATGAATTATTTCGACGTTCTAGTCTACATTCCGGGAAGTTCTGGGCTCATATTCCGTTAAATGCAACATGCGAACATTCAATTCTGACACACAAAAACTACAAGGCAGATCGAATTAGTACAATTTACATGTAGCCGTTTAGAAGGGGGAAAATGGGTTACGCAGTTCACTTTCCACTTAGGTTCCTCGACATTATCAGCTCACATATATCATCTCACTAATCTCAAGGTTGGGGCACCAAATACGTTTTCATGAATCCTTTTCCCACCAAAACTTTCTAATGGCATTAAACTTCAAGTGAATATTTTGAAAATATGTACTTGAGGGCACCGTCACCAATGGTTGTGCGCAGGGTAAACAGACGTTTTTCATTCAATTAACCACTTACCCTAGGTATCTGTAATTACCCCACAACGTTAAATTTGCAGAGCTTTAAATAAGGCACAGGCGAAATCGCTGTTAGTAGCAGGGACAAACTTTAGATTGCTTTTCGCGTGGACAGCTATAGCTAGCTACTTATCCTGCTGCAGAATTAGTTCAACTAGCCACTTGGACATTCTAACACTTGATGACTGAAGTATCAATCTTGTGTATAAAGAGGTTTTTCAGTTAAAGTAAATATTATCAGTTACGAATTACGCTCGCGAGCAAAGCCGCAGGGGACTGCTAGTAATAATATAACAATACTTATGAGTTTATTGCTTTCCAAATGCACACACACACCTATACAAGACTAGCGTATCTTCTGAGGACCGCCGAGTTTAAATACATTATGAGGACCTCTACAAACTAATTCTCAATGTTTGACATATGTATATCAGTGAGATGGGGCAATTTTTGTGATCCTGTACACACAATGAAATTTTTAGGAAATCAAATTATTTGTAAGATTTGTGTTTGGCAGGGGTGGATTTATTTTATCTCACGAGGACCATGCGTTTGACCAGCCGATACGAGGTCCAGGGAGAAATAAAGAACATTTTCATACAAATACTTGGAACAGACTAAGCGAAGGAACAGACTAAGCAAGGAGCACCCTTGTTTCCTAACGGAAAAGTGTACACTGCTCAGTCGACAAGATACAAAATAAGGACCATTGTTACCGGCAACTAAAGTTATACACAGCTCTGGTAACAAGGTGAAAGTAAGGACCAGGCCCTCGCTATGGGCCGATCAACTGTTGTGATATGCATGCCAAGACTGCTCAGATTTTAAAAACTACATACCTGTACAACGTTTTGTAAGCCTTCCTTTCAGTTTAATTCTCCTTGTAATATTCTGGTTTTGTGTTCAATAATTTGTTCGGTTGTAACTATTCCATTTGGAATGTACACTTCATGGGCGTAGCCAGGAGACTCTGTTAAGGTGTTACTAGGTGTAGTGTGATATTCTTTATCGCAGTGAGTTATAACTTCTCAACAGTATGTCTAACAATAATAATATGACAGAAATTCAAACCTATAGATAGCCCCTTAAGTAAACAAGCTGATACATTTGAAACTAAGAGTACGTTGTAAACATAATATATTAACAATAATATTTTACTCTGTAACTAACATATCAGTAGTTTCCAATTATTTATTTTTCTTAATTCTACATTACATTTCAGTTTTATTCGTAGCAAAGAATTGGTGAATTTGTCTAGTTCACTGAACTAGAAACGTTTGCAAAAGCGTAGTAAGTATAACCTATTGGGTAGTATTGGCCACGTGATCAGATATACTCAGTCATTGTATGTTTAACGGTTTTTCCGAGTGTATTTAAATTCGAAGAGGAGTATTTTAGCGACTTATTCAAAATAAATTTGGCAAAATCTGCAGACGCAATGTATTTCAGTCGCCGGTCTGACAGACCTGTATTATTAGACCAGGTTAAAACAATGAAGAAAGAATATCTTGTACAGTATACGTACAAAATGCTGGAGCCAACCTCCAAAAATTTTTTTGTATTAATAAGTGAAAGTTCTCTGGCACATAACCACTGCTTTTTACATTTATAGTTTATTATATGCTACTAAATTAAAAATGTTAAAAACTTATGTTTAAAAGTCCTTATAATTAATAATTGCATAATTTACAGTGAAACATCCCTTAGCGGACACTTCCGAAAAACGGACATTTTTCCAATCACCGGCAGATTAACATGGAGCCTTATGGAGAAATACTCTCTAAATAACGGACATTCTTATTAACGGACGCGGACACATAATAAGTAGTGAATAACTGACAAAATGCGCAAAAAAGGGGCGCAAAAACAGTTGCATAGCAGCTTCAATGAATGTTTCGGCAGCGAGTCGTAACTAAGAAAGTGCGATTTGTACACCCCTTGTAAGCAGGTAGCGCGTAGCCTCGCGTTATCTCGACCTCCCACACACACACACACACGCGCGCAGCTGCCGTGTAACTCGATCCTCCCACCACACACGCATGCGACGTGTGTTGTAGCGCTTAGTCATTGTTTACTCTTCTTTTCATGCACTTCACGTAATAGTGTAGCAGTCGTAATTGAGTGACTTATTTTGTGTGAAATGTCTCAGAAGCTAAAAGTTTAACTTTAGAGGATAAATTAGCTGTGATTAGGATGCATGAAAAAGAAAAATTAAGCGTCCGTGACGTTGCTGCGAAGTTCGACGTGGGGAAAACTCAGATTGCCGACATAATAAAAAATAGAGAAGCAATACTGAAGTCGTGGACGGAGAATAGCTGCGGTTCCAGCAAACGTAATTCCCAAAAACGAATGGACTGACTGTCGATACACTAACGTTTGAGTGGTTTTGTAGCCTCTGTTTCTTTCTTTCTTTCTTTCTTTCTGAGGCTGTGACGTTTACTCGGCAGATTGACAGTGTAGAAAACGTTTTTTTTTCATGCCTTTCATTCAATTAAGTGAGCCGTATGAAAATACTCGACTTTAGCCGAATGCATATGGAGTGAGGATTTGTTCACACACACGTTGAGAACAATGGACAAATTAGGGTGACATGAGCTGCAGTTAACGTAAATTATGCACCACAAAACATTGGCAGCAAACTTTTTTTTTAATAATTACCCTTGTCGATCTCGGAAACTTTGACACACGACTCGGAAATATTTCACGTGCCGAACCGGCTGACAGTGCGAGCGAGAGCGAGAGCGAGCGACGTGTAGACAAGGCACACAGTCATATGCTCGCGCGCGCCAGTGTGTGTGGATGAGTCACGTCGACCAGCCAGCTGTATCGGCGTGTGGTAAGATTTATTGCCGTACATCGTCGAAAGGTTCTAAAATTTCTCTGAAAATACCACAAAAATTCGGCCTTGGACTAACGAGAGTTTAACGCAGTATAGAGTTAAGAAAATTATGTAGGTCTACCATTTTTGTATTTAAATTTGTTACATACACTAGACCCCGATTTTACGAACCCTGGATTTAACGAAGGTAGCGATTCTACGAATACAATCTCAGGAACCCTCAAAAAATAAAATTATATGACAAAAAAAATTGTAAGGAATTATGTTGACAATGAATAAAATATACTGTATCTAATTCACGCATTAAAATATGAATTGTAGAGTTGCAGTTATTACGTGGTAAGTCACAGTATTAAAAATAAAACAAAAATAGCGAAAATCCGTTAAAAAATGCGGCAGTGACAGTTTGAAAACCACGCGGCGGCGCCGCCGTCTGTGCCAAGCCGGCCGGCCTGTCTCCAACTACGACGTATTAGGATCTATATTGAGGTCGTACTATAGACACAAAGGTCCAGCGCATGCGCATATGCTCATTTAACTATAGTACAGCCTCCTAGGCTGTTTCACGACGTCTTATATCTCTCTCGTCTCGCGCCGAATGAGTTTACTTTTTTACACGAACCCTATAAATAATAGCGTGATATTTTTCTTTATTGCGTTAACACCATACGTACTTAAAATAATTAACTTGGCGCATAATTTGCTTAAACAATGCGTTACTGCGTGTCGTAAAACGTGCGATCACAAGTGAGCACGATAATAGCGCTACCTATCATCCAAGTGAACAAACATTCGTCTCCAGGTATGTAGGACTTGGAAAATAAGTAGACGTTCGTGTATTACGTAATCCCGTAACTCCTAATTTATTTTTACCGCATATACTGACTGTGAAAGTGATTATTTTCATTCACTTATACATGTAATTCTCGACGATTTTTAGGTAAGAAGTAAGAACGTCACAAAATGGCGTTTTTGGAACAACGTTGGTATATGCTACGGTGCCGCTATCTATCTTCCATCTTGTGAACGTTCGTACAGTTGCGCTATCTGTCCGCTCTGCATGCTACTAGTATCTACGTTCTCGTACATTTCATCAACAACGTCGAGGGAATGTTTTTACGTTAAGTTATATAAAACTGCACAATGAATAAATACATCCGCCTATACCTTCTTTCTTTGGTGAATAATTTACAAGGGCATTTTACTAGTAAGGAATGCCTACTTTTTTTTCCCATTAAACGCTACACAAATCGGGCTATTCGCTCGTGAGAAGGCACTGGACAGCTCGGTTTTCTCTTTTTTTTAGGACAAAGGTCGATCATATCTATTGTTTAGTGGTGTTCTTTTGATCGTAAGACGTCTGCCTATTGATATAAATTTATATTTCAACTATCACTTGCGTTATTTTTCCGTCAAATGCTACGGAATCGGTCTATTCGCTCGAGAGAAGACACTCGGAATCTCGATTTTCTCATTTTTTTAGGAAAAGGATTGGTCATATCTATTTTTAGCGGTGTTCTTTTGATCGTAAGACGTCGGACTATTGATATAAATTTATATTTAAACTATCACTCACTTCATTTTTCCGTTAAATACTACGGGAGTCGGGCTATTCGCTCGAGAGAAGACACTCGGAATCTCGATTTTCTCATTGTTTGGCGACAAGGGTCGGTCATATCTACCGCTCAACAGTGTGACGTCTGGCTACTGATATCAATTTATGTTTACATTATTACGTTAATTAATTTCCCGCAAAACGCTACGGAAGTCGGGGACTTGAGGCACTTTGCAGAAAAAATGCAATTTTAAAATTTTCTGTTAAGGAAGGGGGGGGGGGGGAA
>PNEQ01091465.1:0-17144 GCA_003012365.1 Medauroidea extradentata | reverse complement strand
TGTGAGGCATAGGAAACTTGGACGGAGTAAAGTTGTGTGAGGCATAGGAAACTTGGACGGAGTAAAGTTGTGAGGCATAAGAAACTTGGACGGAGTAAAGTTGTGAGGCATAGGAAACTTGGACGGAGTAAAGTTGTGAAGCATAGGAAACTTGGACGGAGAAAAGTAGTGAGGCATAGGAAACTTGGACGGAGTAAAGTTGTGAGGCATAGGAAACTTGGACGGAGTAAAGTTGTGAGGCATAGGAAACTTGGACGGAGAAAAGTTGTGAGGCATAGGAAACTTGGACGGAGAAAAGGGTTCTGGGACAACATGTTTACATAATGATACAACATATATCATTAAGGAGACAGTTAACAGAAAATTTTAATAAATTTAAAACTTTTAATAGTTTTCATATTACTACGAGATATGGCTTGTTTTGTAAATATACATTGTGACTATTTTTAACCCCTGACGCAAAAAGATGGGTGTTACAAGTAAGACGTGTCTGTCTGTTTATCTTTGTGTCTGTCTGTGTATCTGTGTGTCTGTCTGTGTATCTGTGTGTTTGTCTGTGTATCTGTGTGTCTGTCTGTGGCATCGCAGCTTCAAAACGAATGGACAGATTTTGATTTACTTTTATTGTGTTTATTTGAAAGCTGACTTGATCGAGTGTGTTCTTAGCCATGATTCAAGGGAATCTGTTCAGCCGTTTAAAGATCATCAGCTCTTTTATAGTGTTTTTTAATGTGGGCAATTCTACTGGTCTGATCTATTAGAAGTTTAGTATCCTGTGAGTCGGAGTTTTTTTAATTTTGAATTTAAGTCTTAACTTTATTTACTGTTATAATTTTTTTTCTAGCTAATGGCATTTTGAAGTTCAAATATACATAAAACGATTTTATACAAAAAAGGAAAACCAACTCAAGGAAATGAAATAATTCGCACCGAATAACAATGTCACGGACTACGTCAAGACATGTGCAAAAACCGCATTGATTTTTCTTAGTACTTTACACAAATACTTAATTTAAAATCAGAATTTGCCAATATTCTAAAATAAAAATAATAAAATAATTCTATGAGGTTTTTAAAATCTATTACTGAATATTTTTTGCATTTAAAAAACTGCTGAAATATTAATTCTTTGCTATTTTTAGCAACTGATTAAAAAATACAAAAATAATTTGACATACATTTTTATATAGGCTACGTGAAGCAATAGCCCGTGACACGTAGCTTCAGTGTGAAGTATTTTATTTTATTATGTTGGTTGGTTTTCGCAGTGAATAAGAACGAAAAACGTGCATATTTTGACTTTGAAATACCAATGCGGGAAAATTGGTTGAGCTATTTTTTGTAAGAGTAAAATGTACCCCAAAGTAACATCTGCAAAACAAACACAACTTCATACAAATAAAATTACGATTTTTTTTTTACCAATTGAACCCGCTTAATGTATCCAAATTTTGTTGTTCTTAATTTCTTATGCCTCCTTTTTCGATTAAAAGCCTAGATACTGGGAAATTTCAAGAAAATTTAAAAAGTAAAAATATTTATTTCTCTCCTCTTCCCTCCAAAATGTGCTACTGAAGCTCTTCTTGAAAATCAGGGCAAACTCATATTACTCGTAAGAGGCCTGGTTTGCTGACTAATGAGAGGTTCCATCTTTTCACTTATGAATGGAAGCCAACACTTTCTTGCAACTTGTTTTACTATACTAAATGTATATTGACATAACTTTGGGGTCCTTCTTTCATTTTTTTTCAGATAAATAGTCTTGCAAAAAATTAAATAAATCTCCATAGACTATCATAGGAATAGTTGTTAGGCCTATTATTACTATAAAATTGAAGTACCAGTGCATACACTTGCTTTGTGGAGCACAATAAGACAGCTGAGTAGAGTTAAAAGGTTACATATACGGGGTGTGTCAGGACTGAGTGTGTTAATATTGCGTGGTGATAGTTCACAATAAACTATGAGGAAAACGGGTTTTAAACTGTCCCAATTGTGCATATAGTGGCAGTAATGCTACCCTGAAAATTGGTTTCCAAATTACAAATTAATTAATACCTCGAATATTACTATATATCAAACAACGATACTCTGAGCACTGTATCAACAATGACTGTTTTTTATTCTCAGAAATTTAGTTTGTTAATATCACTGGCACGTCATTGTTCAAATGTAGCACAAGGTCTTGTTTTGGCTTGAAACTCTGGAACACGTCGCTGTTATTCACGTAGTAATACAGAACATTGACCAGGTGCAAAAGTGTAATAAGAGAGGTAGACTTATCGTAAAGTGCTAGAGCGAACCATTTTCGAGAAAATGGTACGTCAAATTGTTCCCATTTAAAATACAAGAATGTCTCGCCTAAAACTTATGCAGGTATTGAGACTGTCTTGTAAGGCGGGTAACCAAATAAATAGACGTGTCGCAATGATATGATTGCGATAACTTTTTGAATCGGAGAGTTGTGACTCAGATGGTGTAAAAATAGGTTACATATAACGGTAAAGTAATTGCATTCTGTGGTGAGGAAAACTGTGATGTTAAAATAAAACCCACAAGTATATAGCAACGCGCGCTACGTTTTACAAGATCCTATTTCCAGGTAATCCCACAGACAGTTGAACCTGTATCACTATGGACACGGAACTACACATAACAGACATCCCATTACTGGCGTAAGTTATGTTACAAGTGATGTCACAAAGTGTGTTTATTGTTATGTAAACAGCGAATAACTAACAGTAGCAACAGTTGTACAAACAGCCAAATATATTTGCTACTGACTCATCAAGGCAGATAGTAAAGATAGATTGGCATCGTCTCTCTGGGTATTTTCCCGCATATCTCCTTCGCGCAGCAGCAGCTACATTCCATATGTTAAATTATGTCACTGAGTTCCTCGTTACTGCACTCCTGCGTGGCTACTGTGTGTAGGTTAGCAGATGTTCCAGAGTTGTTGCATGTCGGATACTCTAATGTGGCTGTACCTCGGCGCTCATCACAGCCGACTGAAACAATAGCTAACTACCAGGCATTAACAGAAGTCGTTCCGAATTACCCATCAATTGTAACACGTAACATACAAACTGTATGACGAGTACACTGTTTAATAATTTTGTGTTATTACCGAAATGTTAACATTATTATTAACTACGCACATATTATAACTTATTCAACTTCTTATCATTGGACAGATGTAACATTTTTACAGTTTTTATTAACTAATTTTATCAAAGGTTTTGCATGCTTGGTATTTAATCATTTTCCAAATTAGTTTTCTCGTGGTAACAAGATTGCTGTTAAAGGTGTTAAAGGTTTAAAACAACTAAACAAATATTATATATTTTTTTCTTTACTCTACGTTTTACGTTATACCATAACTTATTTTCTAAATACAGCGTTTACTATCTGAATTAATGACTCAGTAGCAAATTTATTGAAGTGTTTGTACAAATGTTGCTAATGTTAAATATTTACTTCTTACATAACAAGAAACACACTTTGTGACATCACTTGTAACATAACTTACGCCAGTAATGGGATGTCTGTTATGTGTAGTTCCGTGTCCATAGTGATACAGGTTCAACTGTCTGTGGGATTACCTGGAAATAGGATCTTGTAAAACGTAGTGCACATTGCCATAGATTCGTGAGGTTTATTTTAATACCACAGTTTTCCTCACCACAGAATGCAACCACTTTACCTTGCTATGTAACCTACTTTTAGAACCTTCTGAGTTACAATTTTTCGATTTAAGAAAATTATCGAAATCGCATCATTGCGATACGCCTAATTGTTTGGTTACCCGCCTTGCAAGACAGCCGCAATGCCTGCATGTGTCTCAGGCGAGACATTATTGTATTTTAAATGGCGAATATTTGACACGCCATTTTCTCGAAAATGGTGTACCCTAGCACTTTCCGGCAAGTCTACTTATTTTATTACACTTTTGCACATGGCCAATGTTCTGTAGTACAACACGAATAACTACGACGTGTTCCACAGTTACAAGCCAAAACAAGACCTTGAACTCCAATGGAACAATGGCGGGCCGGAGATATTAACAAAACTATACATTTCTGAGAATGAAGAACAGTCATTGTTGATACAGTGCTCAGAGTATTGTTGTTTAATATACACGGCTTCCTCATAGTATGTCGTGAGCTATTACCACACAAAATTAACACACTCCGTCCTGACTCATCCTGTACATATGTATTTTATTATTGAGGATTTAAATTTTAGGAGCGAAGTATTAATAATATACGCGAAATAATTTATTTAGTAGTTTGAACTAAATCTTTTATGATAACATAACTTAGGCAGAGGAATTTTGAAACTGTACCATTCTTGGTGACTGTGCCAACTAAACAAAGTTACCAACTTCTCATGGAGTTCAGAATATTTCATCTTACTTTTACTGAGTCTCGATATACATGATTGAATGTAAATCGCTGAAAATCTCGCGAGTACAGGCAGCCAGACCTAGATAAAGAATAACGAATGTAGGAACAACGTTTCTATTAACAATTGTACGGACGTAATACCACCGTGAAAGTTGTGTTAATGAACATGTTAATTAACGATAATTCAACAACCACTACAAATGCAACGTTGACTTTCCGGATTCAATTCAGATGCATGACGACACGTGTGTAGGGGATAATGTGTGGACACCAGCCCAGCCCATGCGATAGAAACATGGGGTCGCCTCTGTTATTATTCGTGTATTTCTGTACATGTTCGCCTGTAGCAGCCCATCCTAGGGAATGAAGGACCGGGATGATATTAGGAAGAGGAAAGGTAGGCTACACTTGTCCGAACACGCTCAGACAAACCGCTACTGAGATACAGACGCTCAACAGTCGGAGCGTAGTGGCAACGCCGACATGTAGGCAACCCGTGTAGCACGTACATGAAGACATGCTTCCGAGGAACACTATGTCCAACTTTATTACTGAGAGGTATGCAACACACATGACAACCAGTAAGGAAGAAGGAGGTACTTACATGCTGGGGCGCTGGCAGCATGTCTTTAGTGGTACGTGTAGTGCAGCAAAACAAAATAATATTATATTGTTACAATTTGCTGGAAACACAGGAGTGAGTACGTGCCAGCACATAACACGACAGTTATATTTACATTACGAAACAGTCTTACTTTGCACGTTGTAAGTTTCTAAGCAGCTTGTGTTCAAACTGTCCTCTATCTATCCCAACACAGACATGCACATGTTGGACAACCGTGGCTTGCACTGCACGCTAGTGATAGTTGGTTTCATGCATTACAGCAACATACAGTCTGGCAATGCATTCCTCGACGCTTTCCATAGTTTCTAGTGCACTAGTTCCTTAAGGAATCCCCGCAATGAGTAGTCAAAAGAATAGAGATCCGGTGCCCTTAGTGGCCAGGATATAATTCCATACCTTCCTATCTACTACCATGGACAGATGCCCTGGTGGGATGCTTCACTGTAATGCGCCGGTGTCCAATCATGATGCTACTACATAACGCGTCGCAGCGCTATTGGAACATTCTCTGTGAGCTACCGCGGTATCCGCGGAGAAACACTGCTTACCAACCTCCTGTGAGTCTGTCAGGGTAGAGATAATGTCCAATCAAGCATATTCCCAGGATATCGTACCAGATGTTTGTCCCATTGGACCTGACAACTCCTGGCACGAACGTCATGAGGATTGCCACGATGCTAATGGTGAGTGTTGTACCAGTAATGTACACTTTCTGGGGTAAAATGAGCTCCATCAGTCCACAGGATGCGACCTTAAATGTTCGGGTCTTGTTCCAGTGCCGTCAGCCAACAGTGAGAGTACTGCAGACGGTGAAGTGATCCCCTTCAAGTATGTGCTGTATGGGACTGTATTGATATTTATTACAGTACATCGCCATGCAAGATAGTCTGTACAAACGAATGACTCACAACGACGTGGTGCGAGAAACATCTGCAGTAGCGCCTTGGCATATAGCATTTCTCAATATACGTGCTGCACGGGTTGCCTACATGTCGGCGTTGCCACAATGCTCCGACTTTTGAGTGTCTGTATCTCAGAAACGGTTTGTCTGAGCGTGTTCGGACAAGTGCATCATTCTTGTTCCTCATGTCATACCTATTCTTTATTCACTAGGGTGGACTGCTAAAAGCGTACAAGTACAGAAATACACGAATAATAACAGAGGCGACACAATGTTTCCATCGCTTGGAATGGAATGGTGTTGTTCACACTTATTTCCTACACACATGCCGTCATGTATTTGCAGTGATTGTTGAATTATCGTCACTTAACATGTTCATTAACACAACTTTCACGATGGTATTACGTCCATACTATTGACAATAGAGGCGTGGTTTCTATACCCATTATTCTTTATTTATATCTGGCTACCTGTATTCTTGCGCCTATCCGCAATTTACAGTTCATCCTGTGTAGAACAGTCATTCGATCATAAAAAATAATATACAGCCAATTACATTCCCAGGTAGGCCTAATTGCTAGTAGCGCATTAAATATATTACGTCGCAAATTTTGCAGTGATATTCTAACTAGTTGTCCCGTAGCCTGACAGACTCAATCAATGTATGGCAGTAGTGAACAGCTGATGAGATGTGTACAGTTCAACTTAATTTATAGGAAATGTGTTTCTCATTCTGCAATCAACCACTGAACAAATAATGATTTATCTTTTTTTAATGGAGAATTTTGTAGGAATAAAACAGTGCTAAATGAATTCTCGGAATTTCTGTGTCCACAAAAATTATCAATAATTTTTAAATAATACACACCATAAATAAATAAGTCTGAAAATTTAATTAAAGGTGTGTCAATTAATGCCCGCAATTTTGGATTTGTCAATATTCCACCCTAAATTTAATTTCCACAGTTTCAACTAATTTTTTGTACTACTTGGTGTAGAAATTTACTTTGAAAGCTACAGTATATTTTTATAAATCCACCACATTTGCTAATTTTTGTTACTAGTAGCCTTCGGACGGAATAGAATAATTTCTTATTTTGGATGATTGCAGCAATGCTACTGGCAAATGGCAATATTATGTTCTGAAATGACAACTTGATTAAACGTACAAAGCTATGCCGAAACCATTCTTGCTGGCATGGTGCACAATCTTGGAAATTCAGTTCTGGCGAATTGAATATCTATAAGAAGATATGTAAACATGTATACATGGACCAGCAAATGGAACGTTATATTAGTCGTTGAATTTTGGTAATCTGTGACATAACTTTTCTTTTGGGTAAATATGTAGAACTTTAACCTAACTGTAGAATGGAATACACATTGACAGAATTTTTGACAGTCATTAACTTTGTATTTTGTTTGACTGTAATTGCAGTTTAAAAAGTAACAAGAATTTTCTATCTATGTTAGATCTGTAAAAAACAGTAAGGAGAAACAAATATAATGTCTAAAAGACTATCAACATATATTATGTTCTGCAATAAGGTTTAGGTTCTATAACTTTACCCAAAAGAAAAGTAATGACACGAACTGCACGATGACGATGTACTCACACTCTTAAATGGCAGTGAGAAATAGCATTACTCAATCACGACATAGGGATAATGGCAGGAATTGAAATGTTTAGGTTGGGAGTGGCAGGGCCGCAGAGTTAAGGAAGTTGGACGAGGGTTGGTACGGCATGGGGCGAGGTCGGCCGCAGAGGGACTTGAACCCGCCCCAGCCTGACACACGTGCGCCCGGCCTCGGAGTCACTGCCCTCTGCCGGCTCGGCTCAGCTACACGTGTCGCTGCCTTGCGAGGGGAAGGCCTTCCTCCCCTCTTCCTCTCCTATATGAGGTCGTCGACCTACTGCTTCCCTTCCCTCCCGCACGGCGCACCAATCGATACCCGGGTCGTCGCGCCCGTCCGTGTTGGGATAACCGTCGGCGCAGTGATGGCGCGCCGCGTGGCCGCCATCTTGTCGAGGACACGACCCGTTCCCTGCTCGGAGCGCACCAGTCGCACAGCGCGGTGGTCCGTTCCGTTTCCATGACTTCGCGCGCGATAAGCGAGTAGGCCGCATAGCCACAACCCGGTTTGCTTAGGAGCGAAAAACTACTGTTTCTGGAAGCTGTCGCTCGAAACACGTTTATTTTTTGATATTGTTAGAGAATGAAAGTTGAACACACTAACTGAAATACATTATTTCGAAAGTCAGATAGAAATACTAACACAGGAATATCTTAAAGAACAGTTTTTGTCTACTTTATGAACAAACATTCTGCCGGAGTAACGGATTTATTGTGGACTGGCCTAATTAAGACGCCAGGGTGTGTTCCTTCGGCAAAATATTCGCTCACATAAGTAGACAAAAAAAATTAACTAAAAAATTCTTTAGCATTTCAACTTTTTTTTTTGCATTTCAAACACTTAGACTTAGGCTCATAATACCGTGTTAGTTTTGTTTCTACTCTCTGTGAACATTATTGGATTAGAAACGGTTAAGGGAACACAGCGTGCCATCACAAAACCTGTAGCGTAATTCCAAAACCTCACCTAGAGGCTGGAGGTTCTAACAAATTATGCGATGCTCTCACTTGACACAAGATCACTATTCACTGAACCAATCTTCTACGGCATAATGTAATCAATCAATCCTCTTCCAGGTCATCAGACAGCCAGTAAGCGACTCAGTAAGCAATATCAAAACCTTTCTGCATTTCTCCAACCGTCGACTGCTAAAGTAAGTTGGTATTAAACTACACATTTGTAAAAATATGCGTCCTAGTTCAGAAAACTTATAACTAAAAGCGATCAAGTAGGAGCCTAAAAGTTATGGTAACTTAACACTCCTAGTAGGCCTAAGCTTTTTAGTAACACTCAAATAGGGTGTGGATATTAAATTCCAGCAAGTGATTTACTTTCAAACAGCAGGCCAGAAGTTTTCAAAATCTGCAGGCAAAGCAGTTTACCCTATATATTATTTTAAGTCAAATTCAAACACACTGAATAAAGCCTACCGTTGATTTTACCGTTCCTACCCCGCTTTGGTCACCTAATAATTAATTACAATGATTTCCATACGAGAGTGAATGTAACCACAAGCATTACACTACAACATTTGTTTTTGTTTTATTTTAGTTATTTATATTTAACATTACGTGGTGTCATTTCTTCTAGCAGTGACAAAAATAAACATTGCTATGTGCGAACTATAAGTAGCTCTGAAATCTAACTAAACTCAAACAAATATGATCTGAGAATCTTTATTTATAAACGAGAACACTTACTGACTGACTGACATATCAAACTACATCTCAAACCACTGAACCTAGAATAGTAAAAGCATTTTTTTGGGGGGGGGGGGGGTTCCCTTCAGGTCGTAGGCGAGCACTAATAAGGGATTTATTGAAATTCGACCTCTAAGGGGGAGAAAAGGGGTGAAATATGTTTCCGAAGAAACGTCGATAGAGCTCAAACCGACAGCCCTATCATCGTGATTTTTACTTTAATAGGACACTCGTAAAAAATGCATACTAGCCAGTGTACGGATTTTTCGAAACCAAACATTTAAGAGGATGAAAAGACATCAAATGTGTTTCTAAATAACTATCTACATCTATCGAATTCTTCGGGATAGAGAGTAGGTATTCACTTCAAAATTTTGCTTGCGTAAATACGCAAAAAGTTGTTATAAGACTTTTTGAAATTCGACCCCAAGCAGTATAAAGGGGCAAAATGTGTTCTTATTAATCGTCTAATATCAATGAAAAACAATTTACTATCGACGCGATTTATACTTCAATTGGTTACGCATACAAATAAGTTATCTATGACAGGACTCTAAAGTTTCGAAATTCTTTAATTAAGGGGGTGAAAATTCGTGAAATGAGTTTCCGATTATTCCTCCATGTCTGTCGAACCAATCGAGATATCGAAGTTCTCTTTGCATTAGATTGATGCGTTTGCAAATATCCCAAATACCATTAAAATTATTTTTTCCGAATCCCGCCCCAAAGAGGTTAAAAAAAAAATGGGTAAAATGTGTTCCACAACGACATATATGTATCGACCCCATTGATTTATATGTAGCAAGGTGTTTTTTGTTTAATATTGACGCATACTCAAATACCTGAAAAGTAATTTAAGGAATTTTCGAAATTCTCCACCCAAGGAGGTGAAAATGGATGGAAAGTGATAAAATTTGTTTTCAAATAATCGTCGATATATCTTGAACACAGCGTTCTATTGTCGTGTTTTTCAGTTCAAGAGACACCAGTTAAGTAGTCAAAATGTGATACAAGGGTAGGCCTAATACGAAATTCAGTCTCTTACGAGGTGAAAATATCTGGAATGTGTTTTAGATAAATTTTCAGAGTATATCGAACCCATCTGGATATTCCGTTTATTTTTGCTTCAGGATAATGATTACGTAAATGGCCGTAATACGGTTTTAAGATTTTTCAAAATTCGAACTCTCAGTACTGTACAGGAGTGATATGTGATTTGTAACTAATGAACTATTTTGCTTTGACTGAATGAGCTATCTTCGTGATTTTCTTTTCACTGTATACCTGAACAAATTTTTTGAAAGTATGAAATTACGATTTTTCGAAATTCGACCCATAAAAGTGTTAAAAAGGCATAAAATTATTTTTCTATCAGTCGATGATACTTATCTCAGTAGAGATATTGAGCTGGTATTCGCGTCAGAATGATGCTTGCGTAAGTACCTAAAAAAGTAATGGAAGTTTTTTATTTAATTAGATGACTTAATTAAATAGAAAACCTTGTTTGTGAACTTTCAAGGCAGACGATTCGAAAAGCAAGTACGACCAGCGAGATATAAATTATACAGGAGTTTCTTTCTACTGTTATACCGAGACGCGGTGTTGTACAACCTCTATGAGCCCAGGAAATTATAGTTCATTGTTAAAAGTAGTTTTCATGAGTAATTTCGACAATATGTGGCGCAGTTGTTTGTAGCTCTGATCCATTGTTCAGGAGGCTCTGGGCTGACATTCATTTCAAAGGCTGTGCAAACATGCAAGTCTGACAAAAAAATCTGCAAGTTTGATGAAATTAGTATAATTTGGATAAAGTCGTTTAAAGTGATGGAAATGTAATATGCAGTCCACTATCTACTGAAGTTCCTCGACAACATCACCCCACATATACCATCTCACACACCTCAAGGTTGGGGCACCAAATACGTTTATATTTAAACGAATCATTATCCCGCCAAAATTCCTTAATGCCACTTAACTTCAAGTGAAGGTTTTGAAAAACAAGTATGTTATTGAGGGCACCATCACCAATGGTTGTATTCTTGGGAAATCAGTCTTCATACATCGTAAATTACGTATTTCATTCTATTAATCTCTTACGTTTGACAGTCACTAACTACCCCACAACGTCAACTTTTCTGTGACTATAAATAAGGCCCATGCGAAGTCGCTGTTAGTGGCAGAGACCAACTTAAGACTGCTTTTCGCGTGGACAGCTATAGCTACTTATCCTGCTGCAGAGTTAGCTCAACTAGCAGCTTTGTCAGTCTAACGGTTGATGACTGAACTACCTATCAGGTGTACAAAGAGGTATCTGCTCTGAATAACACACGCGATCAAAGCCGCGGGCGTACAGCTAGTATGTATATAAACTTAGCCTAGAAATTTATTTGCAACAGCCACACAGAGTCGTTACATAATCTGAGGTACGCTTACTTATATTTGTTAACAGTTGTAGACCTATTAAAATTTGTAAGCTTGACATATGTATATTCGTTGTGCCGTTTATCTCGGGATGCATTTTTTGTAAGTCGCTAACAGAATGCATTGTTTTTTTCAGCAGTCAGCACAACCTAATTGAACACGAAGTGCCTAATGTCCTGTCAATATGATATGATTGCATGCAGTACTGTCGGGAGAGAGATTATGTCTGTGCGGCGTCGTGTAATTGAAGCACTGAACGTGGCACAACCTGTATCTCCCTTGCAGCCGCCATCTTGTTCGTCCGTAACTGCCGCTGTCTTAATTTGCCTAGAGAGCGCTCTCTATCGTACACGCACGACCATATACACGTACATATTCTCTATCTCGCTCACTTCTACACTCGCAAGTACGTCACAGACCCTCTTGCCTTGCCTGTCCCAGTTGTCCAGAGAGAGAGAGAGAGAGAGAATGAGAGAGTACCAAGTTACATACCCTCTCGCCCTTTCTTCTTCTCTTGTGCCTATCGGACATGTTTTACTACACGCTTACATTAAGGTTATTATGAACGCCGATGAAGCAAAATTATCTTGCATCACACATCGACGAAAAGACTACAGTAAACTGTTATTTATTTAACTTGGACAATATTTCATACTCATAGGTAGGCCTATGTATGTACACACAGTCACCACACACAAACACACATACATATGATGTCCAGAAATAAACTCCTTATAAGCACACCACACGAACCATGCGTTAAATTACAGACGAAAATGTTAGTGGCAAAATGTTGTACTACGATATTGTATGTGCGCAATGTGGCAACACTGCACGAGATAATCCCCTCTACGCGCCACGTCCAGGTATAACTTCGTACAAAATGTCATGTGTAGGTCTCTCTCTCTCTCTCTCTCTCTCTCTATATATATATATATATATATATATATATATATATATATATATATATACATACGTACACATTAAACTACTATATACACAGGATGTCCAGAAACAACCACGTAATAAGCATACTACGCGATACTATCAACCAAAACAACAGACCATGAATGATCTCATAAGGAATTAGTCAACACCAAGTAAACATAAATAAAGAACATGTGAACCACAAAATCAAGTAATGTGTAAAACTCAGGACACCATAATTAAGACAGCACAGACAATACTGAGACGAAGACAATGTTGGACACAAGACAGGATTACATCTGCTCCCGAAACGTCGTGAAAAGTTGTGTGCTTTTGTGTCTTCATGGTTGTGTCGTCTAGTCTGTTGTCTGTGACGTCGTCATTGTTATCCTCTCTTGTGTCCATTATTGTATTCGTTCCTGTATTGTCTGTGTTGTTTTGAGGTGTCCTGAGTTTTACAGACATATTTGTTTGTCTTTCAACTTTTCTTTATGTATGTTAATTTTATTTATTTCTTTATTTGTTGTTGACTAATTCCTTATGAGATCTTTCATGTTCTGTTGTTTTGGTTTATGGATGTGTTGACTACAGCCAAACTTGGCTTGTTTTCTCTTTTATTAGTTTTTCGTTTGTTTTTCTTTGTTCCATTCTAAGATTTCTGGGACGACATAATGTTGCAATGGCGTATGTCTACAACAGTAAAGTGCGTTGTTCTGTCCCATTGCGAGAAACATTCGAAGAAATTGACAATGCAGTGGCAAAATGTTGTGCGATGACATTTTACTTGCACAACATGGCAACGCAGCACTGTAGTCTTGCTCTCCACAGATATCTCACTTATCTTACTACTACTGTTCTGACATGAATATTGTGGGTACAGGTTCAAATCCCGCACAGTCCAAACATGATTACATAAAATGATACGACCGCGGAGCGCAAGATGGGACTTTCTCCGTGCAATGTTGCCACATTGTGCACGTAAAACGTCGTACAACATTTTCTCACTTACAGTTTCATTCGTCTTCATTTTAAACGAGGATTCGAGTAGTGTGTGCTTAAGACGTTAACACATAAATCAGACGCGAAGGAGGTTATAATATATTATTTTAGCTGAATCAGAGGATATTTTAACAGTTCTTATTAACATCGTTAAAAAGTTGTATCTTTTTGGCGTTGTGTGTTGTGTTTGTGTAATTGAAAGATAGTGCCTAGTCTCAGTCAGTTATCGCTCGCTACTTCGGCACGACACGTCGTTTGTCGCGATAGCCTTCCTTGGTCGTTCATGTCAGTAGTTAGAAAGATAGCGGATCTCTATACTATGTCGTGTGCTCAGTGAAGCGGTGTGGCAAGGGATCTGACCTCAATATTTCAGCTGCATTCATGTGACGACAAGTTAGTAATGTGTAGTACTGTGCACACTCCCTGGAGTCTGCAGCCAGTCCCCAGCGGCATCTCGTTTATGTCAACCAGTCACACAATGTTCGTAGCTCGCCATAAGTTGTCCAGAGCTTGATAGATCTGCACAGAACTGACTGCGTGTTGAATTAGTGTAGAGTTAGCTTCCATTGCGACCTCCTCAGGTCAGTGTGCTGGCAGCGGTGCTTACAACTGTTCCAGAAGCAGGTCAGCCTACATTTACATACCCCTCGCTCTGCTCTTCACACTGGAAGGGCAACACTTCAAGCAAGTACGAGACATAGTACACCTCAGTCCTCACGCCTTAAAGAGGAGTGATAGACAAGTTTATGGTATTTTCTGTTTTTGAACCAAAACATTTATTAAAATTGTATTATCAAAATTTACTCTTCGACAAAGAATAGGATATATTTGTGGTAAACTGCTTGACATAAATAATAATGGAATATTTCATTAATTTGTCATGTATAATGATTGCAAGATAATTCTCGAAAGTTAACATATAATTCTCTTGTAATGAATCTGCATGACAATGAAAATACAATACAATTGTCTATCACTCCCCCTTAAGGCCATGAGATATATACCTATATTTCAGCTATAAAAGCATCAGTTTTAAAAGTGTGGGTTTCTCCGTGCCTATTTGCCAAATTCATAAACCAGGAATCCTAAACAATTTTTTGCCAACTTTCTGAGCAGAAATTTTTCTCGAGTAATATATTTCTGAAGAGCAGTCGGTAACGTCGAAATCTCGTACACTTAATTGCGGTGCAAGAGAAAACGCGTAACAAGTGCACCATTCGGCGAAAATATTTGTTCATGAAGTTGGCATTATATCATTATCTAGAATTATTGTTCCGTAGATTCCCCATATTGACTTAAAAAACGTGTAGTTTACAAATGGAGATTTTAGCGTTATTAATCTACCAGCACACAATCTTCAAGTAAATTTCTCCAATGCCTTGTATACGGATATGTTACTTGTATAATTGAGAATACTATAAGTGTGTACACAAAGATGAACAGTAGCTAGCGTTAGCAAAGCATACTGACACATTGAGTCACAGTGGTCAGTAAAGAGATGTATAGAGGACCGTTGGAGGTTACTTACGCAATAATTACTGTGTTCGCCACAACAAAAAATAAAATAAAAGTTAAACATTGAAATTTGGTCGCTGGCTGATAAAGCCTTGCATATTCAGTGGGCATGATAGAGAATCAGTAAATATATTTTTTAGTTGCTCATTTTGACCTACCACAAAAGTTTTCAATATCATTATCTTAAATACTTCGTCTTCTGTAAGCTATTCCGTACAAATATTTGTGAATGCATGAAAATGTCTTGTTTGCGTCTGACATTTACAAGAAATGTATATACTGAAAGAAAAATGTTTTCGGTATTCAGAGAGGCAAATTATTATGTAGTAAACATAAATAAATCTTAGGCAGCAACAATAGTTTGGTGGTGATAGCAAAACGCCATGTTTTTGGTAAGCACAAAGCATATATTTGGCTTTCTCAACATAAACAAAACATACTGTACCTACCACAAGATATTTTTCCGTATAGTTGAAAATACAACGGTCAGTATTCAGCTCTAGCTGACATACAAGTCCCTTTACGCCATGCAGCCAATTGTACGCTGTGTGGTCAATCACACGGCACACGTGACTACAAGTCGAGGTCAACAAAGTGTCCAACTTCTTGACTAACAAAGATGTAATTACGTGTGTAGGCTACTAGACGTAATGCTGAGTTTTGACAATACTCAATAAACCTAGTACAAAGTAACAGGACTAACTATGTAAGAAACTGAGAAATATTGGCGGTGGTTTGCTCTGCAGACGAACTGCAGTGTTGGCATGAAAATGTGCTACATATTA
The DNA here is from genome assembly GCA_003012365.1 of Medauroidea extradentata. Classification (NCBI taxonomy): domain Eukaryota; kingdom Metazoa; phylum Arthropoda; class Insecta; order Phasmatodea; family Phasmatidae; genus Medauroidea; species Medauroidea extradentata. The sequence goes on along the minus strand of PNEQ01091465.1, from coordinate 1,230 downwards.
CACTTCAGTTATTTAAGGAGGCTTTTACCCGTTTCTGTTGAAGAGAAGTTCGGATATTTTGGTCAGCGTTTAACATCTGGGTTTCGTGCATTCTATATGCACTTAAATTGTATGCATTAATAAAGCATACACCAATATTATTTTAATGACGGGTAGGTTTGAAATATATTTTTGTACATCTTATAGATCTCAAACACTCACACATCTGAATTTTCTATTATTCAGTTTATCACGTCCGGCCTTACACGTGAACAAGAAGTACATTAATTTCCTTGCGAAATTATCAGTTAATAATGAGAGAAACGTGTGACCAGCTTTATGATTTCGTGACCTTAACTTTGTTTCAGCAACCCTGATTTCGTACTGTTGCCGCGCTAATTTAATTTCATCTCAATTTCGAAAATATTTCAGCAATATTTTAAACAAGTTGCTTTTAAGTTTTTAAATAATTTCAGCTTTTTTATATCATCTGCCATTAAGGTAGAGTCTCAACCCTAATTCTGAATTTCATGTTTACTAATTATATGGTAACATTATTTTCATTGATATTGCTAAAACTTTTTTATTACATACATTTACCACTATACAAATGTCTTCGGAGTTAGTCGCAATATTTAAATCATGTACCCGATGAGTCTGAAATGGCGAGAATTTATTTATGATTTCAAAATTGTATTGGGTTAATAGCTTTGTAATTAGATATAAATAGATATTATAGATTTGTGAGTTGATCTCAAAATTATAATATTCCCAAGCGCCTACGTTATATATTTTACTTGAGTGATTCTAAACTACCAAAATATGCGAAAAAAAACTGTAATTCCAAAACAGCTTGTGATTCACAATGTCAGAAGAAAACTATATACAGGCTGTGAATAATATGGCAGTCATGGTACATACGTGTTGTAGGTATGGAGGGTAAATGTTAGCTGGACTAGTTTTATGAACTAAATAATCTTAATCACCTGGACGTAAGATTGTGGCTTGCCGTGCCAACCGTGGGGGACACGTCCATCCATACTGAAGTAATGATACTATTTGTGGACAGAAAACCAACAAAGATGCACCATCAGTGCTATGGCTCCTGTACAACATGGTACAGCAGAACATCTAACAACATCGCAGTCGCAGAGGTCTCACTGTTAGATGTCGCGAGGGATGCTGGTGGAAGCACATGTCTTCTGATAGTCAGCTAACAATGTGGAGGATAGGAACATGTGTCGTTGTAGA